>ML218878.1:179-37107 GCA_004785975.1 Popillia japonica
CATTGCCTTCCCTCGCTAGTCCGTAACGTTCATCCGTCAGAGCTCATCCTAGACACTGTTTAACCAGTCTGCCTTTTCTAGTTTTCTCCATCGGCTTCCGGCTTAATGTCAGTTTGGGCATTCTATTTTCTTTTTCATATCTCTGTCGCAGACGTGATTCCTTGTGATCTAAGATTAAATTAGGGGTTGTGGTAGCACCGCATGCCTCTTTCACCGCAATCTTCCAGGTCTATTGTGATCTACATTAATATTTCTTTTTCTTTAATATCCCATGGGCGGGTGACCCCGTGCGGTCACTGGGCCAGAAGGGCCTATTGTGCCCCCATATCGTTTAGGCTTTCCATTTCAGTTACACCTGTGAGAAGGAAAGGAGATGCACGGGAGTTTCCTCCACGTCTCCGCGTCTTCTACACTGGGCAGAGTTTGCTAAGCCCATGCGAAACAGGTGTTTGTTCAGTGTGCAGTGCCCAGTCAGGATACCTGTTAGCATCCTTAACCTGGGCCTGCTCATAAAGACGGCTTTGCGGAGCCTGTCCTGGTACGGATGAACACCCAGGATTTTGAAGTATCTCATTCCAGTGAGTCCCCTCCAGTGGGACCAGTGTCTGGCAGCGAGCTAAGTTCTGGCGAAAGCCTTGATGCAACCATACGAATTCCCCCGCGTCGGTTACTCTGGCTCGTCAGCAATTTCATTCCCCCTGATCTCGGAGTGGCCCGGCACCCATCTCAGTGTAACGCTGTGAAGTTCAGCCAGTTGTTTTAGCTTCCGATGGCAGTTTAAAACTACTTCGGAATCAAACTTGACAGCTTGTAGGGACTTGAGGGTACCCTGACTGTCCGATAAAATTTCCACCACTTCATTCCCGTGCGAGAAGATTAAAATACCTTCCGCACCGTCTGAGTTTCGGCCTGGAAGACGGAAGGGGAGGACCCCAGGCTGATGGATTCACCATGTGGTTCCCCGTCCTTCCAGATTCCAATGGCCGTGCCATTTGGCGTTTTGGGGGCATCTACAAACTAACGTTGAAGCTCTTGCTTGCGTTTGCGGATGTCGATTATAGCAGTCTCCCTGGTTGTAATAACTACTTTGTAGTTTCTGGTGAAACTAAAGATGGGCGGGATCCTGTCCGGCCTAACGGACAGTGGTGCCGTATTTTCGATGTAGGTGAAGATGCCCGTGTGGTCACCGGTTCTACCAGTGAGGTCTTTGCATCCACTACATTTTAACCTGTAGGCCTCCAGGGCAGCCTCTGACCACAACGCCGGGTGCAGCGGAGGGAGACCAAGTATGACCTCCATGGCCGCCGTCGGCGTCGAAGACATGGCCCCCGTTTCATTAATATTAGAAGGCCCTCTCTAACTTTGTCTTCTTTATAAGGCTTAACGTCGTTGAGAGCGGCTCCTTGCCAGGCCTTCGCACATGGCTGGGGGTTTTGTCCATCTCCTTGCAGAATCTGCAGGTAGCATCTTCAACTATCATTTGGACGGTTTTGCTGTCTCTACCCAGCAGGTCTCTAGTGAATTCAGGCTTCTGTTCTTTTAGGAACTATTTTGCCTGTCTCTGTCCTGGTGATCTTTGCCACCATTTCTTGGACTTCATATCTATCCATTTGTTGACGGACTTTCTGTTTTGTGACTCGGCGGTGTCAAAGGATGGGGGGTCAGGCCCGATGAATTGCCGTGACGAACCTTGGCGGACCAGATTGTCTGCTGCATCATTTTCCTACACGCCCTTATGGCTGAAAACCCAGGCTAAAGTTAGTTTTCTTTGGAACCCACTCCATTTAAGTTATTAAAGCAATCCCAAACCAGTTCCAGTTTCGTTTTGTTATTGTTAATTCAATCTCCGCTCTTTTTTGGTTGTCTTCTCTAGTCTCTCCTCCCAGGTATGAAAATGTACTCTATCGAATGCCTATTGCATCTCCTCTGTTTATACCACTAGCTATGTTGATTACCTCCTACTATCATGTACTTTTCTTCGTTGATGCTCATTCCATTTCTATTAGCTCCTATAATTATTCTCCTCATGATTTTGCGTAATTCTTTTTGCTTGTTTCCTAATATCGTCAAATAATCGGCAAAAGCTATTCATTGACGTTTGTTCTTCGGTATTGCTTGTAGTATTGTTGCGAATTTTTAATTCTGCCATTGCTAGACACTGTACATCCTATATATACTATACAGAACTATACACACACACTACACAGTCTCAAGATGATGGATAAAAGATGAAATCAACTTTAAATATGTAAAATCCTCTCTCATAACTGCTGAATTTCGAGATGCTATAGAGTGAGCTTAACTGTAAGTATAATATTGAGGAAGTATAGCTGCACATTCATTACCTACTGTATAAATCCTAAATAAGGGAGCGAATGGTATACGGTTAAACTTATATCATTCTCGTTAACTCGTAGAAAAGAAAATGAAAGGTTTTTACAGTATGCAAGAACGAATCCATTTGAGTTGCAAATCCAATTAAGCAACTGATAAACATTTAATTGGATCTCAGATATATTTATTAGACTTACACAGAAGTAGGACGCTTCTCTTATTTTAATTTGAACCCCTTTTCAGATTAAAGTAGGTTTAAATTTATGGCACACCTCCACCTTAAGAAACCCTAGATTTTCTTCGCGTTGCTGCAGGATAATGAAGCAATTCAGTGGCGATATTTCAAAATTAAGTATCACTTAAAAAGGAAATACGGTGTAAAAGTTACTTTCTTTCATTTCAGTTTGCTACTTTTTTGGTCTGGCTTTGTTTTTGCTTTTATAGTGGAAGTAACTGGAGTAGAAGTTTCGAGCAGATCATAGTATAAAATATAAAGGTAGAGTTTATTGAATCGTAAAGAAATTGATACTAAAGGATATTTTATTTGAGTTTCGAAGCTTTCTTAAAAGCAATGGTTTCGGTACTATTTGATGTAAAGTTACGGGATGGGGATGGGTTTAAGGTCATCTACAGGTATACATATACATAGATATGTAGGTTGATTTATGAAGCAGCATTGTCAGGGAGTAATTATGAATTAGCAACCATTATTGTGCCAACGCGGTCGTGTTAGTAGTACCTAAATTCAAAGATTTTCTGCCTGGGGGCCGTTAATTTCAAAGTTAATTGTTGTTTTCCTACAAGTACTGTGCCTATGTTCAGTTCTAAGAAGTAGCTATACTTATTCTTTTTTCTCTATTTACTTTATCTGTTCTAGTTGCAAGTTTTGATTAAAGGTACTAATTAGAGGTTTTTGTAATTTCTTGAGTGTCATTCAGTTAATGTAAATAGTTGGTTGCTGCACAGAATAGGGCACAGGCACATAATTCGGGGCAGTAATTGATCTCTAGCAGCAAATTTCCTAATTTCCGACACCACACAATGCTTATTCTGGTCATATCTGCGCCACACAGCTCACGCATCATTACAATGGATTGTGACAAGTATTGTCATCGAATACCTATCTCCATATTGTATACAATTTTATAAATATGAATAATAGTATTGAAATAAACTCGTTGTTTAACATGAGCCACTGATGTCTCCAGTATCATCACTATGCGAGTATAGCGATTACATCCCAAAACGATTCGCATTGCCTATCTTTTTTAACTAAGCGCTTACAGTCAATAATAACACCGACATACCTTATTTCAGAAACTGGTTCAAATACTGCAATATCAATTACAATGTCCTCATCTGCAGAAACTACAGGTTCATTACTGATAATCATCGCTTTTGTCTCTAATGTATTTATCTTTAGTTTCTTTATTTTAAACAACTGCACAATCACCTTTAAGCTATCATTGATTTTGTTCACAGTAATGTCATCATCTGCAACACTTATCAAAGAGTCATCTGCAAACAAATCGATCCTACAATCACCACTCAAACTTTCAATGTCGTTAATATACAATATAAACAGGAATGGTCCAAGCACTGATCCTTGTGGCACACCCGAATTTACTATTTTTGCTTTTTATTCTTTATTCTCATATCTACTTATTTGATATCTGTCTGTTAGATAACTTTTCAATCAATCTAGAGCTGTATATTTTATTCCACAACTACTGAGTTTTTTGACCAATTTATTTCATCTATAGTTTTGTGACGAACCAGTTTGCGTTTTAATGAATGTAGTTTCCGTTTAAACCTTCTCTGCAAGATAGAAATTTAGTTTTATTTTTAATGTTTGCATACTTGGTTATTCTAAATTATTGTCGATACCTGTGTATTTTTACATGTTTTTCCATACCTGTATATTTACGATTTTGTCTGGGAAAGAGCATGTCCGTTTCCCCACCATTTGCATGACGTCACGCGGAAGAGTAGGAATCCACTTATATAAGGGCGTGCATTTCACAGAGAGAGAGGCATCCCCGGATCTGGAAAAGGCGTTTGACAAGATACGCCACGAAGGCTTGTTGTCGAAGATGAGGGTAGCCGGCTCCAGCCACGTATCCTGAAGACTATCAGATCGTATCTCAAGGAACGAAGATTCCGCACCGTAGTAAACGGAACGGAATCGTCAGAGAGACAAATTCTATCTGGAATTCCACAGGGCTCGGCACTAGGCCCGGCATTGTTCAGCATCTACATCGCCGACGTTCCCAAACCGACCGACCACCGAGTACACAACGCCATATACGCGGATGTCACCGCTATAGTGGCAACCTCGAGGAGCCCGGAGATCGCAGCTCAGCTCGCTCAGACGCAGCTGGATTGAGGGCTTCTTCAGCTCGTGTGGTGTGATTATCAACTTGAGGAAAACGCAAGCGATTGCGTTCAGTCGGAGATCACAACCCCTACCCCGAAAGATGTCTGTCCTACGGACGGCTATCTAATGGAGCAGGAAGATTGAATACTTGGGAGTGATTCTCGATAGTAAGTTAACATTCGCCGAGCATCTAGGTAGAGCTAGGAACAGAGCCCTCGGCCGGATTCACCAGCTATATCCCATCCTAAGCAACCACAAATTAGATCCCAAAGTGGGCGCGATGCTGTACAAGACACACATCCGACCCATCCTATCCTATGCCAGCCTGGTCCACGCCAGGCCCATCCCACGTCTTCCGTTTAGTGGGAACACAAAATCGTGTCCTGCAATTAGTATTTCGCCTACTATATCGGATATCACTGATCGTCCTCCGGCACCTAACAGCGGCAAACGTCGACGACCTGAACAAGTCCTACTTCGTAACGATTCCGAAAGTATTTTTGTTCTTTTCCACAGACGATTTGATTGTATATTTTAACACCCACTTCACACTTAAGTCACATAATCATTATATGTTTTTGGAGCTAATATAGCAACGCTTATTTGCATAAAAGTTCGATCAATTCTACGGAGTGGTTTTTGGTTGGTGTACTTTCAAATATGGAAAGTGAATAGCAGCAGTGGCAGTACGCCAAGCTTGATGTTGAAGATGCACCACCTTCTAGAAGGTTAGTTGAAGCTGATAAAAACACAACAAACAACAGATGCAAACCGGTGAATAACAATTCGTGCGGTGAAGTGAAATTTAAGAAAATAATCCATTTTTGACGGGCCTCTTCAGTAAGGGCGAGAAATGGGTTATCTATAACAACGGAAAATGTAAGAAATCAAGGAGGCAAAAAGATGAACCAGCTTTAAAAGCGCTTTGAGCTTTGAAAGCCAGTATTCATCAAGAAAAGGTGATGTTTCGTAGAATTTTAAAGAAATCGTTCTTTTTTGCTTCTACTGGACAACACAACGATTAATTCTGAAGTGTAGGGTCATCAGCTAGACAAACTGAATGATCTACTTAAACAGGAAAATCTAGAATTAATCAATAGGAAGGGTGTAGTGTTCCACCAGAATACTACGAGACCTCATACAAATTTGATAACTTACCAGAAGCTTTTAAAGCTTGAATGGAATATACTGCCACACTAACCATATCCACCAGATCATCAGATCTGGCACAATATCTTTTAGATACACAATATCTTTTAGACGGTAAAACCTTTAAGCATTTCAAAAAAGGAGGTCAAAATCAATTTTTTGCCAGGAAAGAACAAACTACTTTATGGGCGTGGAATAATGCTGCTAACAGATAGAGGGCAACATGTATTGAACCAGAATGAACAATATATAATTCATTAAAATATTTATTCACTATATAAAAATTGTCCTTTCTGTCCACCAAAAAAAAAAAAAACGAACAACCCAATAATAAGGTTATTAGCTGATATGTGAAAATCAAGCAATTTACAAATACATTAATAATGCATACAGGTGTACATAAATTTGCTGAAATACAACACAATAAATCCTTCAACTCTCCAGAACTACACTGACGTAACAAATTTGATTTAAGCAATTTGATATACACCCTGCTTATGTTTACAAACTTACTGCTTGTGTGTAGTTTTTTCAAAGGATCCACTATGGCGAAGAAGCGGTCCGCTGACAAGGCCGTTAGAGTAAATACAGACACTCCCACAGAAACGTCTTGAGCTGTCTCTGAGATCTTACATACTAATTCGCCCCAGGGCCAAGACTCCACTGTGTAAACGACCGATGTGAAAGGGACGCTGATTAGTAAGACTAGAAGGTCACCCAAGGCAAGTGATAAAATGTATCTGCAAGAGAAAATAGAAACACTCAATTATACAGTTGGTTACTATGTTTAAAATGTATAAATAACTGCTTTCTATTTATGTACATATATCTGCCATTCCTATTTCCAGATTATGCTGCTATATTGAACAATAAAGTCAAGATTATAACTTCAAGGAGGGTTTGATGTGAATGCATAAAATTTGTTTACTTGGAGACAGTTTCTTTATTGGAAAACATTCAATTTCAACATTTTCGTTAGTTTTTCTTGCGCATTTCACTTCAAGCGGCATTATATTAACTTTTTTTTTTACTTTAGTAACAAAATTAAATCTTTGAGATTTAGTTTTTGATTGTAGCCAGCATAATTTTTAATTTGTATATATTTCGTTTTTCTCCATAAGTTTTTTTTGCTAAATTAAAATCTATATTGAAGGGATCGCTTCTGTGCAAGTGTATTTTGGGGCTGCCTATCTGGCACATTTTCGAAGTGCAATTAGAGCAACATGCGCTTTTTTTCCTGCAAAATGTCTCAAGGTTGTGTTAAAGAAAAGCCACAAAATAATTTCCCGATTAGATAGTTTTAAAACTCAAATTGCATTTGAAATTATTCAATTATAATCGAATAGTAACGTCCACCGAGAAGGTCTACATATCGCACTGTAATCTTCATGGGTGAAACCAGCATAGAAAGATACATATTGGGAAACTGAAAGTGACAGCTTGAGTCTGTTTTAAAGAAGGAGACACTACCATCAGATAAACGTCAAAGAAACTTGTTAATGTGCAAACAACTGGAATAGTTGTAAAATTTAGGCACTAATTAGTTGACACTTCAATCGCAGTTCTGCAATAGTTTCAAACAGGTAAAAGCTTTGACTCATTTCATGAGGCAATGTCTTCCCACTCTTCTGTATGATGATCAATTCCAATTGAAACTTTTCTTTTTTCTCTCGCTAGCGTCGCTATTTTGTCTGACAGCCAGGCAAAAATCAGCCACAAGACCGTGAAGAGAAACGATTTGGCCACACAAGATTCGTTAAGGTCATTCGTCGAGGCTGGCCGTTTCATCGGCACCACCAAATTGCAAATTAAAAAGTCCATCAACGAATGGATACACAGCAAGTTCAAGGAATGGTGGCAAAGGTCACTAGGACAAAGACAAAAGAGTTCTTAAAGGAACAGTGGCCTGGATTTATTAGGGACCTACTGAGTGAAGACAGGAAGAATGACAAAATACTGGTAGGTCTGCTGACCGATCATTGTAGACTAAATCGGCATATGTATGTATAACATAAGACTGGCACCTGCAAGAACCAGAACCCAGAATACTTTGGGACATGCCAGAATAACCACTGAGATTACAAACCCCATCTTTGAAATGGGCTCTGATGTAATGATTCCCAAACTCTCCTTTGATAAACCTTTAAGGTTGTCGTAGATTGGCATGAGTGGAGAACAAAACCTGGAATCCGAGCCCAGACGGGTCAGAGGGAAAACAGGTTCTGGAGCAGATATGTATGGTGAAACCTTGAATCATAAAGAATATATGATATTAGGGCAATATACCACCATGTAGCAAACGGACCTAGTAGCAATAGAGATAGGAAAACAACCACAGGGTCATCTGATTCATATCCTATTGGACAGTCAGGCGGCCCTATAAACACTAGCAGTTTATCAGATAACTCCAAACCTAACTTTGGACTGCCTGAAAAATTTAAAAACTCTGGCAAAACACAAAAAAGTTACTTTGGTGTGGGTGCCGGGGCATAACGGCATACTAGGCAATGAAGTAGCAAATAAGCTGGTAAGAAGACGCTTTGCAACTCAATTCACTGGACCAGAACTGGGTCTGGCAATAACTAAGCCTTCAATACGTAATGCAGTAGCTGTGCGGATTACAAAAGATCACCAGTCTCACTGGAAGAACGTTGAAAGGCAGTTATACAACAAACGGATAATGGAGCAGTCAGCCCAGTAATAAGCAGCGGATGTGATGGCTCTTAACCCTGTGCATCTTAGAACCAGAATCTGCTAATAGGGCATAGCTGACTTAGGAGATATCTGCATAGAATTAGAATTGGACGAACTTATCTGCAGATTATGCAATGAGGAGGAGGAAATAGCCTACCACATTGAATTTGAATGGGCTGCATTAGTACAACGGAGACCGTCATGTGTGGAATGAACGAACTAACCAACTAACGGAAAAAGACAGGCTATTAAACCTACTAAAGAGGACTAACCTGTTTATGTAAAGACCTTCACTGGGCACGGAATAATACAATACAATGATCCGTACCCAGTGTGTTCATATCAAATTTCGATAACAGAACAAGAGAGATCACAACCATTCTGCTAAATTGCAAATAGCTAAATGTAATTACCGAATTACGTCACCTTTATCTTAACCCCCACAACAACTTAAACTCGAAGACAAGTATTTCGGCACAGAAGAAGCAGTCCCCCACAACACTTTTGTTGTCGCTTTCGAAATTTGATTCAATTATACTTGAGACGATCTACATCGAAAGTTCTTCATTATCCGATGAGTCCTGACAATCTACGTTGGGAAATTTACAATTTAAAAGGTTTTTGTTCTTTATTTTCGACAGCGGCCTTTAATAAGCCCATTCGCCGCTTAAATTAAATTATGTCTTGGTAATTTTGGCGTCAGTTTCTGCAGGCTTTCGTTCGGAATTTCGGCCGATGCTGCATATATCGTCGGCGGAGAGCTTTCCAGTGAGAATCTCATTTCATTCGCATTGCTGGAGGATGAAAGGGATAAGTACTTTTGGAAAAAAAAACGCTCGAAAATCGTAAAAAATCGTTTTGCATGTTTCTGAACTTACATTCCCACATTTTTAGTTTACGCGTACGATATTCTTGACACAAGAAAAGCACCAAATGAAATAATACGGTTATATATGCTGAAAGTGAAAAAGAAGGAGTAAGACGAATGGATAACCGCAAAAATCTGATAAAAGTTTAAAGTGGTTTTCTTGTGCATAGGATACAGACGTAAAATATACAGTTATAGTCAAAATATACTCAGTGACATTAGAAGTGTTACACCCAGAAGGGGTAGTTCGTTCAACACGAATTTTTTGGCATCAAAGTGATTAAATTTAAAGCATGCTGTGATAGGACTGTCAATTTTCTATAACTGATACTTTTTTGGGGAAAAAGAGACTCTTATCTTCCTGCGAAGAGATTAATGTTCTTGAGAGCTGACTAATATAGAAAAGTTTAGTTATTTCGTGCCCGTCTACAACTGTTAAACGTAACAAAATGCTTAGAATTCGAAGACGTCAGAATTGTTGTGTTAGTGACTTCGACAGGGGTACAATTTTTGCCTACTGAGATGTTGGTATGTCCTATCGCGAAATCGGCCGTCGTGTTAATTGTACTGCAATGACGGTAATTGGTGCGTGTCGTGTGTGGACAGAGGAAGGTGGAGGAGCACCAAGAACACCAATGGATCAACCGAGACGTACCAGAGAGCGTCGAGATAGGCGCTTCAGATAATTAGCTCTATATGACCGTTTTCCTACAACTCGTCAAATAGCTGACCAATATGAAAGACCGGTGCTTTCACCAAGGTGTTACTGTTGGGTCGAGGATTAGAAAATTTACATAAGCAAGCAAAGCTGACGAATCTATTCTATTTGATAATAAATTGGCCAAAAATTTTGCACTATAATTATTGCGACGATCTTCTAACGATAAGAAACCACGTTGATCCAGTAACGAAATATAATATATCATATTATAATACATTTAAAAGTCTTCGGGCTCGATCTAAGTCTAGCATTTCCAACGATTACAAGCGCTATCTCTCATTCACCGAAAACAACATGAATTTAAATACTAAGATTTTTTGGAATTTTATAAATTCAAAACGTAAAACTAACGGTCTACCTAAAACTATGTTTTATAATGAAAAATCCTCTGATAACTTGGAAGTTATTTGTAACATGTTTGCTGATTATTTTCAATCTGTCTACTGTGATTACTCCGGTTCTAGTCCTTATTTCAACCCGTCGTATTATCATAATTCCACTGCAATCAATTTTATAAACATCGATACTGACGTCGTTTTCGGTAGGCTCAGTTCCCTATCCAACTCATTTTTTTCGGGACCAGACAATATTTCCCCATACTTCTTAAAATACTGTAGCCCTTCTCTATCGCTCCCTATTTCGTTGCTTTTTAAGGTATCTCTTTCGACGGGTATATTTCCCCAACAATGGAAATCTGCTTTTGTAGTACCCTTGCTTAAGTCGGGCGATCGGACAAATGTTTGCAATTATCGACCAATATGCGCCCTCCCCACCTTGGGCAAAGTGTTAGAGTCAATTGTTGCCGATGAAGTGATATCCACCTTTACGCCCTATCTAATTCAAGAGCAGCATGGCTTTATTCGTGGTAGGAGCACCGAAACCAATCTTTTAATTTACCACCACTTTATCTCTGCATCTTTGGAAAGCGGATCACAAGTTGACTCAATTTACACCGACTTCAGCAAAGCGTTTGATCGAGTGGATCATCAATTGTTACTGTGGAAACTTAGTGCCTATGGAATTACGGGAACACTTTTGTCTTGGTTCCAGTCTTACCTGTCTGACCGCATTCAAACAGTACGTATAGGTACTACGACATCAAAGTCTATTCGAGTAAGCTCCGGTGTAACACAGGGCAGCCATTTGGGCCCCATTTTGTTTCTTTTGTTTATAAACGACATCAAATATCGCATAAACTTTTCTAAGTTTCTACTATTTGCGGATGATCTCAAACTATTTCTCTCTGTCTCATCTTCTTCTGATTGTATCAAACTACAAGCAGATGTGAATAACATTTCGGCTTGGTGTAAAGATAATAATATGATGTTGAATATCGATAAATGCAAAACAATTTCTTTTACCAAAAGGAGAAAGTATAGCATCCGTTATGAGTATTCAATCGGTGATGTTGTACTTCTACGTGTTGATCATATTAAGGATTTGGGTATACTTTTCGACGTTTCCTTAAATTTCAATCTACACATTGACGATGTTACATGTAGAGCAATAAAGTTATGTGGTTTTATCAAACGACAAACTCGAGACTTTACAAACATTATTGGACTTATTACTCTCTTCCAAAGTTTGGTGCGCCCCATTCTGGAGTACTGTTCTATATTGTGGAGCCCATATACGGCTTTCCACTCTGATAAAATCGAGAGAGTGCAGAGAAAGTTTGTCAACTACATCTTGTTTAAGCTTAATATTTGCAAAGATTCGTATTCGTATTCTGAACGTTTAAATTTGGTGCATTTTCAATCTCTGTTTGCTCGTCGTAAGATTGCTTTGCTCAAATTTGGTTACAAATGTTTACGCAACATAATTCAATGTCCTGAACTACTCTCAGAGTTCTACTTTCGAGTTCCTGCAGTGCTAACTCGTAACGACAATCTTTTTGCTTCGCCTTTTCATAGAACCTCCTACGGTCTTAACTGCCCATTAAATTTGGCCGTACGAGAACTAAATAGTCTTCCGAAAGACATAGACATTTTTACAATGTCATATACGCAATTTACTAGCCAGCTCATGTTGTTGCATCTTACGTAAATTGGATTTTGGATTTAGTTTTGAGTTTTCTTTATTCGCATTATATATGTATATCATTTTAATTTAATTTGTTATGCCTACATATTAATATTATCTGTACGGTGTGTGTTATAAGTTTGTATATTTTTGTGACCTTTTTGGGAGTTTTCCCGTTGGTCAAAATTTAAATAAATAAATAAATAAATAAATAAATAAATAAATAATTGGAACCTAGTTGAGGGTAGTGACCAGATGTCCTATACGAGAGGTATTTTAGGAACCGCTTTTGCACACGCTCAATGGATAATATTTGATAAGTGTAGTATGGATACCAAATGAAATTGGCACATTCCAATTTACTTTGCACTAGAGCGAAATATAAAGTTTTCATAGCTAAAGTACTGCCAAAATTATGAGAGAACCGTATCAAGAAGCTTATAGACTTAGAAGCTGAGCTGCATACAGAAGAGACATGTTCAGAGCACACTCAAAAAACACACCCAAGCCCCTACCTTTTTGCATCGTAGTCTAAGAAGTAGATCATTAAGAAATATATTGTAATGCAGTGGTCCAAGGTTTGAACCCTTTGGAACACCTGACGAAATCTTAAAGTGATCAGATCGGAAACCATTGTAGGCGACGTACCCATTCCTATTACTAAGGTAGGATGAAAACAATTTCAGCAGAGAACAACAGAACCCCATCCAGTTTCGATAAAACTATGCCATGATCTATGCGATCAAACGCTTTCGAGAAATCAGCATAGATCACATCCACCTCTTGACGTTGGTCCAACGATATAGAGATCTGCTGGGTGATGATGGCCAAGTTCGTCACAATCGATCTGCCAGAGACGAATCCATGTTGATTGGTTGACAAGTAAGGCTTACATTTATAGGTATAGGTCATCACTCGAAGTCATGTCAGCTTTAAGCTTGCGCGCACTAGACAATCAACGAAGTTCAAGTTGTTTGGAACGAGGTGCTTCAAACAGATATGTACCATCTTATTTTGTCAATGCCTAGAGGTATATAGGAACGTACTAAGATACGGGGTCCCCAAACACAATAAAAATTTCTTGCAAATGTTATCGTTTCATTTATGATATAAAATTATTATATATTCAAAGATCAAGATAAACAAATCATTTATTCTAGGTATAACACTTCTAAAGATTGCTACAAATGTGTTCATGTTAGATAATACTTCTGCATCACAGACGATATTGTTCCCGTGTCTGATTAATTCTTCTAAAAGTAACCGTAGAAATCTTAATTGTATCAAATTATCAGCGGTATTTCAAATTGCGTCTGCAGCTTTCCAGGAGTTGCGAAATATCCCAATGAGTAGCTATAATTAAAGGAAATGATTCAATTACGTATTTTCCGGGCCAACTGTTTCGAAATCTTTCTGCGAAATTTTTGTAATTTTCTATTGATGCAAATGAAAAGTATTCTGTTATTAGACCAATTTACGTGATATCCCATGAGGTATCGTCAATGGCATAATTAGTGTGTTCAATTTAGAAATCGATATGGTTTCCCTTTAATTTTAATTATATGTAAATAGAATTCAGTTTTAATGGTATCTGATTTCTTGTTGCAATAAGGCATGCCAAGTTATTAATCAACTTATACACTTCTAAAGATCTTCAATACTTAAAAAACAAAAACTTATCTATATATACATATATAATTTTCTACTTACGTATTTGGTACATTTCGCATCGTCCTATGTCGCATGAATATGACCACAAGCGTTCCATTTCCCAATACACCTATCACGAATATTAGAAAAAACAGCAACGGTACGATATAAGTTTCTGGCCTTTCTATGTAAGGTTTGTAGTCCGCACTATCGTTCAGGAACGATATGTTAACGCTGAGCTCGTACAGCTGTTCGTCAGTCATCTTTATCGGGCAGTAGTGCCACTGTTAATGATAATTGTCGTACTACACGATTGCGGTAGCTTTTTAAGACAAACGATCACTTCCTGGATCCAACATTGTGGTGCAAGTAGTTGATGGGCGTAGACTTGATTAGATGGGATTATCCGATAGTAATTGGTTTGGTTATCTGTAAGAAGATAATATAGTGTTAGACGTATGTACATATAATAAATTGGTTTATATAAAACTAAACATATTGTAAAAGCAGCTGGTGTGTTTGTATTCAGAAGTTTTCTTTGTTAAAGCAGTTTTACTATCAAATCTTTTCCTAATTAGAAATAAAAATCGCAAGTAAGATTCGGTTTCGTAATTGTTAATAAAAATATAGACACTACATGATGAGAACATCTTGATTGTCAGTTAAGACTTAGATTTTGTTCTTTGCATAGCTATATGTGAAGATATGTGTGTACATTTTTGCATGAAGAAGCATTGAGTGTTACTCTAAGACTTTGGGAGATTGATGCCCAGATCTTAATACCACTTGGAACAGTGCGGTCAATAATCCTGAAGGGCTGGTATTGTTCAAGTCAAGTAAAATCTAGTGCTAAAATGGATAAACGTACTTGCTTCTTTCATTCACCATAGCTTTAACTATCAACCACAAAGTCAACATCCTCTGGGGTTGGTAAAGGACACATGGCTAGCGACACAATCATTAGAAAAGAGAACTTTGCTACTGTCAACCAGTCGATGTTCCAGTATATAATCAAGAATTATATACTGGAACATATAATCAAGAATGTTCCAGGATAGGCTCCGTAAAGCCGTTTCTATAAGCAGGCCCAGGTTAAGAAGGCTAACAGGCATCCTAACTGGGCACTGCACACTGAACAAACACCTGTTTCGCATGGGCTTAGCTAACTTTCCTCGGTGCAGAAGCTGCGGAGACGCGCAAGAAACTTGCGTGCATCTCCTTTCCGACTGCCCTGCATGGTACATGGAAAGGCAGAGCTACTTCGGGGTCGACAGATTGGACGAACCCAGACTAAAGAAATTAACTCTCGACCAGTTCGCACACTTTCTCTCACAGGTGCAACTGGGCTGGAGGACTTAAACAATATGGGGGCACAATAGGCCTTTTCGGCCGAGCGGCCGCTCGTGGTCACCTGCCCATGGAAGGAAGAAAAAAAATATAATCACGAAGGACCAATCGAAATCAAAGGCGGTTGACGCTTGCCGACAGGTCGATGACTCACTTTATTACCTTATCAAAATTTTCACTATATTCAAGCACTAAAACTACTATCCACGCTGAGCACCCTTACATATTCATAGTTAATCCATTCCGAACCTGCCTACCAAAAATAAAACCACCACATTTCTGATTATAAAACGTAATAATCTCATTTGGTATGAGCTGAAAGTAGAGTTTTTGAGAAATCCTTGCATGGGGTTTTAGCCTTAGCAGTGCTTCTTTGAAACAGTTGGGAGATACGTGAATAGTAAGCAAGCTTTTGCAATTAGTGCTTTCCATTCATCATCATACTGGCGTAGCATAAACAACCACGTGGCTTGTTTAAACCGGCAGAATTTCATGATTTCAGATGCTTTTGCATCTTCCTGCTTCAGTTCAACCTTTGATCAAAAACCATTCCAATATATTTCAACTTGTTTAGAATAATTGCACGATTAGGTTATCTGTCCAACTCTGATTGTCTTCCTGCAGCTTTAAGAGCATGTCATTGACGCCTACCGACTATAAAGAGGGCGATACTATAATTTTTTGGAGAGATTGCTTTGATTGTCCCAGCTGGACCGTAATTCTGTGGATTTTCCAATGCGGAGTAAGTCGATTGAATTATGGAGAGCTCTGAGTTCTATTACTTTCATCACTTTAAAGAAAGTTTGCATTCTTTTAGTAGTTTAGATTATTAGTTTTGATTCTCGTGTGCCAGCTTTTCAGCTAATAAATTATAAAGATTCCTCTAAAAAGTATTTATTAGAATGAAGCTTTTATTGATACAGCGGCCACGTGTGTATATTCATATATATATTCAAGGTGTTTCTGAATTGATACGAAAGATTTCAAAGGGTGATTCTTTAGCAAAAATTAAGGGAGGTCTTTCATATAACTTTTTGTTCAACACCCTTTTCCCTCCAAGTTACAGCCCTTTAAAATTAGGTAAAAAAATTGTTTTTATTTACCCTAAAATGTAATCATAAGGGGCTGAAAAAAACAACCCCTATAATATTTTGCATCAGAACTTCTTATTGCGCCTATATTTTCTTATTTAAAAAAGTGATTTAAAAAGACAGACTCAATCTGCAACTTTTTTATGTCTTGACTTTTTATCATAAAATTGTTAGTTTGATCACAAAAAAATAAAATACTGCTCAGACTCTTGTCCCATAAATTCACAAAGAGGTTATTATTTATTTAAAAAAAAATCAAGTAAGCTGCTGTCAAATGGAATCATATGACAAATAGTTTTATTGTCCTGATTTTCCCTGTGTTATTCTCTAATCTCTGAAGCACTAAAACTAATTAAGTAAATAAAATGGCAAATTACACAAATGCCGAAATGGCAGACATGCATTTTTTATATGGTCGTGCTCATGGAAATGGATTAAGAGCTCGGAGGCTTTACGCTGGGTTATATCCAGAACGAACATTACCCCATCATAGCGTATTCGCTCGTATTCATCAACGTTTACGAGAAGAAGAACATTTTTCAAGAACAACCGTCGATTGCGGACATTCTCGAGAAATACGAACTGTAGCACTAGAGGAGGCTGTTCTTAATTTAATTGAAGAATCTCCTGGAACAAGTACGAGACAAATTGCCCGAGAGTTAAATGTGAGCCATTGTACAGTATTTAGAATTTTGATAGAACAAATGCTGTATCCCTACGTATCCAACGAGTCCAACATATGAAAGACCTCTCTTAATTTTTGCTAAAGAATCAGCCCTTGAAATCTTTCGCATCAATTCAGAAACACTCTGTATAGTATGAGAAAAATGCTTATATCGTCAAAAATCTCTCAAATCATTGTAACAGAAATACCAGAATGTAGAGGCTGGAATAATAGGGAACTGGGGAATTGAGACCATGCGTTCTTCTGACAAATGTAAAATTAAAAAAGTGAAAATTTTGGCTAGTCTTTTAGTATTTTTTGTGATGTTTTGGGCGATTGCTTCTATAATTTGTGCACTCTCACATTTCGAGCACTAACGCTAACAGTGTTTTTTTTTGCCGATGGAACGATAGCCAGAAATCAATCTGAACTGTATAGGCTGATTGGCTCTCTCCTTATAAAACATATTCTTTATAGTTAAAGGTAGCGCAAGCAAATTGTGCCCATTATCAATTGCTTTTAGAAACCAATTACATATTGCATCCAAAATGTGAAAATGAACTCACTGGAATCGAGTAGCGTTTGAAAAGAATGCAGGAAAGCAATGATAGAAGCGATTACACGAAACGTCTGCTAGCGAGTTAGAACAAATTCGATTATATTCCAATTACAGACTGTTGTCGCACTCGTAACGGCATCGGCCGACCGATTTAATAAGAAATTGGAAATTGCCAACTAGTGATAGAAGTGTCATTTTAATTATTAGATTTTAACTATTCTCGAATTATGAAAATGGCAGCGATGCTGTGATTTAAAGGAGAGCATTTTAATTATAACTTTTTATGTAATAGTAGTAGTAGTACCTACATAGAATGTGATATATTTTCCAGCTGTATTTAAAATTTTTGAAATAAATTGTGTAACCCTCGGACGTGATAATTTTACGATAAGAGCTTCATTTTCAACCCAATCAAAACAAACATTTACATATACCAAGTACAACAATTATCCTTTCTCGGTGAATAATCAAAGTATTCACTTAAGTAGAAGGAATCCAATTAATTTATTTGTTTCACTTTATTCATCTGAAATATATGTGATAGGCTAAAGCAATCTTATAGGAAATAATTTTGAGGGAATCCTTGAAACAACACGCTACACGAGTAGATTGCAGATGTTGTTACACAAACTGACGTTTCACAGAATTTACATACGTAAGATGCGGCAAATCGACGCGGCTGCGGTACTAGCTTTGATATTTGGCAGCTAACGGGTGCTTATTTAATCGCCAAGTTCAAAGCCCGCAATAGACATGTAGTACTTGGACACTAAGCTTCTTGCGACATAATGGTTTACGAAATTCAGTTAAATCTTTGTACTAACAGATATAGTCTAGTAGAATGTAGCATTTAGTTTGCAAGAGTGGACAAAATAACTAATTTGGTTGCAAGATATATTATATGATGATTGAAATTTGGCTCAAGTTAAAGAAAAAAATTGGAATATACAAGGAACAAGCAGTTGAAGACAATGTAAAAATTGAAGTAATAAAATTTATAAATTTTTGAAAGTTTACAGTTCTTTCATTTTTGAACTTCTAGAACTTTGATTTTTAATTTTTGGAATCTAGTTTTGAATTAGCAAATTACGTGATCATTATAATTTTTTTCAATCCTCTATTACTGCAGAATCTTTCACAAAATATGTTGAATATTTTTAGTCAAATATATTTGAGTCATAAATTTGCTTAAACACAACAATATTCCTCTTTTTTTCCTATTTTTTTAAAGAAGTTTCAAAGCATAAACAACTTCATTTTTGCACTTTTAGCAGCTATAAAACTGTATTTCTTCAAATTTAGCCATTGTAGATATTAAAGTATATTTCAAAACTGTAAAAGTAATACAGCTGTGCCAGAACGATAAGTTCTTTAAAATTTGCAAGTAAAGCCTTATATGAAATTGCTGATTGGGCTATTGCCATCGTTTATTGGATTATTGTAATCCGACGTTTCGGCAGTTCGCCTACTGCCGTCATCAGGGTAGTTTTAGTTTCTTTGTAAACTCATTCACATTGTTTTTCTATGCCACAGGTGGAAAAACTATATATAAAAATAACATGACATTTACAATTTGACAATATATGTCAACATCATGTCGCATGCGCAAATGTGGATACGCCAAGGCCTGCGCAGGTTCTTCTGCGTCTCTAGTTTCTGCCTCTAATATCGTGGTTGCCGGTGTTTTGTTTAGGTTATTTTTAATCATAGGTAACCATGCCTAATTAATATCCAGGCTTGGTGTACTTATGGCATTTGGTGTTATGGTCATATACACTGTTTCTTTTAGTTTTCGTTTTGTATAATGGTTTTCCCTTCGCAGGATTGTCGCGTTGTCCCATTCAATCCATTCTGACAAACAACAGAGAGGCAAGAATTGTAGATCCATCAAGAACAGAAATTTTAAAGAAAGGGATGAAATTTGCAGTAGCCCCCAAACACATTCGAACACTCAACATGATACTTGCTATAGAAGTTGCGGCTAAAGAGATACAACCTCCAGAGGTGACAGAGGAATATAGTTGGTGAACCAGAACGGCAATAGAAGGTGCTCAATCACGAACTATGAAGTCTAACATTACACGGGTGAAACGACTTAGTCTTTACAAACTTAAGGAAGATAAGTCCATAAAGATTCTACCTTCAGAAAAAGGGAATGCAACAGTGGACGTGGGAACATATAATAGCAAAATACAGGATCTTACAAGCGCGAATATACAACGATTTAAAGAAGGACCCTACATCATCGGTGGAAGCCAAAATATATAATACACTCTTTAAATACAAGGCAGAATTCCCCAACCAGAATGTAAGATTTACACTCACACCGCATTGCAGCAAGCCACCGCATCTATACGGCTTACCAAAAAATCCACAAGCCGGATATTCCATTAAGACCAATTGTCAGTTCTAGAAACTCCCCATGTCACCCTCTAGCCAAATTCCTACTAGATATAATCAAACCAATAGCAGGGCAAACACAGTCTGCAATATCCAACACGCAAGATTTTCTAGAAAAAATCCGAAACCTGAAACTTAAAGAATAGTACATGTTGGTCAGTTATGATGTCACCAGTCTTTTCACGAATGTACCAATCAAACCTACACTGGCAGCAACTAGAAACAGACTCTCGGCCGACACCACATTACACGAAAGAACTTCATTGAGTTTGGATGCCAGCATAGAACTACATACATACTGTCCATCTGTGTGAACACGACATACGTCCAGGTAGGTAGGATCCCCACTATCTCCGATACTAAGCAATATCTATATGGAGGAATTTGAAAGCAGAGCTATAAATACATATAAGGAAAAGCCAAAAATGTGGCTACGATATGCAGATGACACATTTGTAATATGGCCCCATGGCGAAGAAGCGCTGAATGAATTCCTACAACATATAAACAATATGGAAACCACCATAAAATTCACCATAGAAAAAGAATCGGAGAGTAAGATACCGTTTCTGGATGTCCTCGTACATAAGAAGTTTGACGACACACTTAAGACCGCAGTGTACAGAAAACCTACACACACAGGACAATACTTACACTTTGACTCCAACCACCCAAACAACGTGAGAGTTGGAGCAGCCAGGTGCTTGTATGATAGAGCCAAGATTATCTGTTCAGAGGAAGAAGGAGAAAAGAGTTCCGCAACATAACACACACACTAACACAGAATGGTTATACAGACAAGACGTTGGTAGTAGCAAAAAAGACTCGGGTAGCGAAGCAGGGGCAACATCCACAACAAAACGACAAGGTGTGCACAACAGTTATCCCCTACGTAAAAGGTCTATCCGAAAAAATCAGGAGAATAGGCAACAAGTACAAGGATAGAACATCCATAAGAACGACTAACACGAGCAGATCAACACTAACCAAAACCAAGCCGGACAATGTGAACCGAAGAAGGATTGTATATGTATACCAGGTACCATGTGAATGTGGGAGAGCATACAGGTACACTTGCGAAACAAGACCTATGCAAGTGAGAATCAGAGAACACAAGAAATTAGTTCGACTAGGGGAGATGCAGAAATCAAGTTTGGTGAAACATGCCTGGGAAGAAGATCACAGGATTGAATGGGGCAAAGCGACAATCCTGGCAAGAGAAAACCGTTATACAAAACGAAAACTAAAAGAAGCAGCGTATATGGTCATAACACCGAATGCCATAAGTACACCAAACCTGGATATTAATCAGGTATGGTTACCTATGATTAAAAATAGCCCAAGCAAAACACCGGCAACCACGATATCAGAGGCAGAAACTAGAGACGCATAAGACCCTGCGCAGGCCTTGGCGTATCCATATTTGCGCATGCGGATATGATGTGGACATATATTTTCAAATTGTAAATGTTATGTTATTTTTATATATAGTTTTTACACATGCGGCATTAAAAAGCAATGTAAATGAGTTTACAAAGAAACCAAAACTACCCTGATGACGGCAGTAGACGAACTTCCGAAACGTCGGATTACAATAATCCAACAAAGGATGGCAATAGCCCCGTCAACAATTTCAGATATCATCCATCGCCAACAATCTTTCGTCATGAGATAAAGCCTTATAATTATTTAAAATAAGTATGCAAAATTGTGACAATTATCTTCATTTTGCTTTAACTAGTGTGCATTTGAAGTTTGTTTGTCAGCCTTAAAACTAAACAAATAGTTCTATAGCGTGTATCTACATCGTATACCTTTGATAAATATCTCTTCGTGCAATTAAAGCCAGAATCTATCAAATTTTTTTACTGATAACTTAACGTCCTCTATTAGTGTAGAAAGATCGGCTTTACTAATCATACAACCTTGCAGGTTCCTTTACTGCAAATAATTACCATCCTTTGCAGTCCTATATAAATTATGATTTATTGTTGTTTCTTTAATGACACAATTCTAGCTGTGGTCTCTCATAGACTCGTTTTACAAAAGAAAAAGAATGTGACCAAAAATACAATGGTTTCTTCGACAATTTTTCATCTGATATATAGATACATCAGCGATCACTGACACTAATGAACATTGCAAATTATCGATAGCACCGTAATAGCAATAGTAAATATCGTACCATACGTCACATTATCATCTTTCTTATGGAGGTGGCCGTAGCTCGTTTTACAAGTCGTGATGATACTTACCGAACTGATTATTTCATTAGCGTTAACTCGCTTAGAACTTAGATCTTCTAGTTTTAAATTGATTAACTAAACAAACAAAATTAGTTGGTGTACTAATCCATATGTATCCTCCAACTGGAACGCATCTGCGCTTATGCAAATTACGTGATGCGAAAATGTAATACGTGTTTAACGTTCCAGTATTGTCGAAACGTGCTTCGGTAGTTGTATTTAACAATTCAATTTTCTACCATGCTACAGGAGATAACTCCGAGCCTGAGAAGAATAGTAATGTAATTTTCTAAAAACAAATATAATTTAATCTGTGAAATTTAGGCTCACGAAGTAAGAAAATGAGATCTAACATGAACACTGACAATACATAAAGAAGTGTTCCATCAAGTACATATCTGTTGGAAGAAACGATTCAGGGATGTGCTCCATCAGTTTGAACATAGATATATTTAATTTCATTTCTAATTAACGTTTGAATAAGAGGCTTTCATTGAGTTAGACTGTAGCATTGAGAAAATTGTCAGTTATACATTTATGTGATTTCACATGCGACGTTAAGCTTACGGAATGTCTGCATTGCCATTTTAGCGTATTAAGAGTAATGAAGTGTGCAGCTAATCTACAATTCGGCTATATCTCGTTTCAACAAGATCTGCAATGTAAATGTAATTTTATAATAGGTACTTCATTATGTAAAAGGGAGAAGCATTTACATTATTATTACATGAATAGACTGTGACAATACTATTTTATTTTATCAATACATACAGCCACGTAGAGTATTCGTGAAATCTGTTTGATATGTGAACCTATAGCTAAATAATAAGAATATGAGTGGTAAGCCTAAATTTATGGACCCTAAATATTCCACTAAGAAGAATTGGTTGACCTATTTGTCAACGATTGTGAAGGTGCTAATTGACTCTCAAAGGAGGTAAATAAGTCTTGTCAGATGCCAACTCCCTAAGGTTTTGAATGAGTTCGACTGGGATGGTCTCTCTACTGTTCAAAACATTCATGTGGCACTATCACTGAATAAGTGGTAAACATGGATCACAACAGCTTTGTCTAGTTGATTTTGGCCGACAAACACCTGTAACCTGGTCTATATACAAGATGAAGACCTTAAATTTCGAAGGGTTATACCAAATGAACGATTAGCTACATAACATCTGTACGGTCACCAGTGGAAAATTAGATCTGTTTGAAGTGAAATCTACACCAACAACCTGGACAAAATTCCTTTCAGGAATAGAATTCATGATTGTAGATGCCTGTACCTGTCGAACCATAGTGAGGAAGTAATGCAATTGTGCAAAACTTGTGGATCATAGGGTTAGTGCACAAATAACATTCTAATTCATGGATTGGATGACTTGTACATTATTAGGAAGCAATGATTTCAGTGTAATAAAGCTGAAATCATTAAACAGCAACTTTTTACAAACATAGAAAACGACTGGGAGCATTGTCCATTAATGAAAGACCTTACATCTAAGCCTAGTATATACTTCATTAATCCAATAAATGAAAATTGATCTCTTTCTTGACTTCCTCTAAATTAAGCTTAAATTTCTTTTATTGCTATTGTTTCTGCTAACTCTTCAGGAGGTTCTAAATGACATGTCAATCAAGGCTCTATAGTACAATCACCATTGCTATATCACAAAGGAGTCTTTGCCCTTGCTATGTCTTTTCCTGTTGTGTTTCTGTTTTGGCAATTTCTTATAACACAGAAGAGTTTAATCATAGTTTTAGACTTGTTTTGAACTAAACATTTTAGCATGTATATAATTCTTGGATTTAATCACTTTTTTTTTGGTCTCAAATGTTATTGGGCTTACAGTTTTGCTGTGCTTAATAAATGCTCCTTAAATTTTTCGTATTAGCATGGGCTGGTCTTCCATCCAAATTTACAATAATAATAATAGCGATTTATGTTGTTTGCTTGTGATTTGTGTTTCATTAATGCATTCACGGCTTTTGCAGAATTTTCCTCTTTTAAGGCTACTATTTTAATCACAATAAGTTCTATTCTAGATGGCCACTTCACTTTCTTGAACTCGATAAATTTCATCATTTTCTACTTTACTTTTTACTTTAGAGCTGCTGGTTCTAAAACATTTTTTTGGATTCGTAATGGAGGTAGAATCAAATTAGTACCCTTTCCTGTGAAGAAAAGGGTTAACAGGCCCAATAAGATTTCAGCATCTTATCAAGCAAGTTATCTAACTTTTAAACTGATTGTGAGAAGCACAAAATGAAAATCCTTTAAAGGGTCACAGAGAAAAGATTTCTTTTTGGGCTGTACTAAATTATGTCTTGAGAGTTTTGACATGAACTTAACGGAAAATTCAAGCTTATTTAAAAATAGCAGCAAGCTTTTCGCAGACCATATAAGTTTTATTGGAAGGAAGTAGATAATGGTGAATAATCGCAAACATTGAAATTGGGTGGAGCTATTAGAACTAAAGTTAAAAAGAAGCGTAGTTCGTGTTATAAACCTTCTAGGAGATCTACATACATCTTTGGCTTCATAAGAAATGTAAAATTTTAAAGCGTAGGCAAAGTTAAAAGTACATTTGCGTTTCATTGGAAAATTTCTTGGAAAATCTAAAAATTAACAACTGAAAATCTTTATATATGAGCCCTGTAACCACAAATGAAATTAGGAACATTACCAATTCCATTAAATCAAAGCATACGAAAGATGATTACGAATTATCAGTAGTAATATCCCTAGGACAGTGATAATCACGAAATAATTTTATTAGTTTCCGAGAGCACGTTGCTTGATGTTACCTAAAGAAACGTGCTCGAGGAAACTAATAAAATTATGAGGATTTATCTCTGTCCGTGGGATATTTGGTCAGAAAATTTTTGGCTTTTTAAATTAAGGTTAACATTTATTTATTAAAAGAATAATTATTGAAAGTACAATTTGAGAAACTAAATGCGCTTGTAGAAGTTGCTGAATTTGTTTCCAATTTATCGATATTTTCACTATTTAGTTCTCCAAATCGTGACATTTCGAAAATTAAATTTGAAATTGTCAAAAGTTTTACATAAGCAGCGATATGACATTAAGTCAGGTGACAGCCGGGGTGTTATCGCTAGTGATAACATTCCGGGGTAGTTATCAGTATAATCAAATGTTGATTGGATATCTTGATACATGTGACATAAAAGGATTAACTTTGATTGGTCGAAAATTGAATCCAAAAATTTTCAACAAAATTATTGAAACAAATAATAGAAAGTATTATAGATCCCTTACTACATGTAATCAACAATTGTCTATTGGACGGTGTGTTTCCTGACGAATTAAAAATCTCAAAAATAATTCTCATACATTAGAAAGGAGACAAGGATGATGTGAGCAATTACAGGCCAATTTCAGTGCTGCCGGCACTATGCAAGATCCAATTCTTTGAAAAGCATAATTATTTTAACGATGCTCAACATGGCTATAGGAAGAAAAGATCAACCACAACGGGAATACAAAGTATGCTGGAGGATATGTTGGATGCGATAGACCGAAAACAAGATGCTCGTTTGATGTGTTGTGATCTTAGCAAGGCATTTGATAGAGTTGACCATAAGATACTACTGTTGAAACTGAACTACTATGGAGTTCGAGGAAACGAACTTGCTATACTGGAGTCTTACCTGACTAACAGACAACAGTATGTGGCGTATAATGGAACAGCATCTGATAAAAAGCATGTTCCACAAGGGGTGCCTCAGGGTTCCATACTGGACCCATTGTTGTTTATCATATACACCAACGAACTGGCTCATGGTCTGGAATGTGTTGATGTATGCTCATACGCTGAGGATACCTCTATTTTAATAAGAGGCGAAACACCAGACAATGTCAGGAGTACTCGAGATGAGGCAATTAAAGAGGCTGGACGATGGTTTGAAGCAAATAATATGAAGTTAAATACAAATAAAACCCAAGACCTTGTCTTAACAACAAAATCAACCGTTCCGGGTGCCAAAGTAAAGTTTCTGGGTGCATACATAGAGAATAAACTAAACTGGTCTGCATATAAGTATGTATATTAGAACTGTCGAAGAGACTCACTGCGGCAATCTATTGTATCCGTCGGATCAAACATCTTTCCACCAACAGGGCAGCCCGCTTGGCCTATCAGGCAAATTTTCATCCATTGGTTTCATACGGTATACTGTTCTGGGGTAAATCCACGGACAGCATCAGAATATTCAGATTACCGAAGAGAGCAATACGTGTGCTTACAACTACATTAATAGGGGAAGCCCACAAAGAAGGTACAAATGCATCAATCTTTATTCGTTTTGCCAATAAAATATAGGTAGCAGCTTGAATGTTTAACGAAACTAAGGAGAGCATTTTCGTATTAATGTAGTACGCAATATATACACTTTCGTTTTTATTTATGAAATTCTAACAAACTCTACGAAATTCTCCTCTCTTATGTTCTGCTATTTATTACTGGGATATCGACGTAACTTGTTTGTTTATTTGCATGTTATTGCGGTAATTACATTACGTTCTCAAACTGATTGGATTACCAGATTCCATATATATATGTAATGTATGTTTCCTCGCTGAAACTAATAAGGTAACCTTTCCGAGTCCAGATTTCCAGCAGCATAAATATTTAAATTCGAGCATTTGAAAATTTTGGTAGTACGTACTTATCCTTTGAGGTGATTAATTAACTTATTAGAACGAAGTAATTCGGAAATATATATTTAGAATATGAATGTAGGAGTACTTTTCGGGTTATTGTATATTATATATCATTTCATTTTGTTATACGCAAGCAAATATGTGCCAATCATTATGAACAACATGCCACGCAAACAATACAATATCGACAACCAAGCGTGATTGAAAAATATCCCGCTAATTACTAATAAATGTCCTCATTGGGGTATAATTACCGGATCCTCTAAACGTGAATACCGATTAATAATAATTACACCACCAAACGCCCTATTACCTGACGTAATATTGTAATTTAGGTAATGAAACGAATATGATAGCGTGTGATTAAAATAACGGTTATGACTCTCTACATTCCTGACATGCTGATAGGAAAGTTTAATTATTTTGAATGACGAGACGCAAACCACCAAGTCTAAGATAAAGTAGAGCTTTGAAGTTATATGGGCGCATTAATTAGGAGTCCGTGTAAGTAGTTAGTAGCGAGAAATATCACTGCATGCACAGAAAATATTCAAGAGCAGGTTAACTTGCGGAAAATCTTCGATGGGTTGGATATAATCATGGGAAATTAAGATCTCTGTTTAGATACATGGAAGACAACACACCGTTTCTATCTTTCAATTTAATATGGTTCACGAAATATTGTCTATTCGGCCGTTAGTTGCTGTCAGTCTGAGAACTACTGGTCGATTGAACGTTGCGTAATCGTTATAACACTTACGGTTAGTGTCACTTACACAAGTTCTCCTTTTTTTTGCGCATTATATAATTGTTTATCTATTTGAACCGACACTTTGTTAGGAATTAATAATAATAATAATGCAAATAATAATAATAGTAATAACAATAATAATAATAATAATAAAATCTATAGTAATATAACTTTTAGCTTCTTGTGAATGCAGCTGCTTTGTCACCATTATTGAAATAGTAGATTACCGGTGAAGAAACTTTTAATTACAAACAAGCAACATTTCTAGAGTGATTCGCCTGCAGCTTTAGTTTACTGCTTTAGTTGCACTTATCCCATGACCACATGGGGTAATGAACTTTCGTCGTAATTTCTTTTCGCCCTCTTTGAAGAATTCTCAGATCTAAGAAATGTGCTAGTAGAGTCATGATAGGTAGCAAAACTGTAAGTCTTTATATCACATCTATATAATTAAATATTAGTAGAATTTCTTAATATTTTAATCACTGAACACTTGAAGACTGAGCCACCTACTTCTTTCATTGATGTATTTAACAGATTTGTATTCTTCATTCAAAACAAATTATGCTGGTTTTCAAGTTTGTCAATTTGACATTCTCAGCTTCCTTTGGATCCAAAGCTCTCTTAATATTGAAAAGGACCAAATGATATTGCTGTCCTTGTTCATCGTTGTGATTTACATTGATTTCAGGCAATGGGCAGAAAAGTGTCTGAAGCGAGGAACAAACAAGATGGTTGTTAGCCATTTCTGAAATAATGCGTTATGATTATTATTCTCGGTTAATGGTTGTTGTTAAAAGTAGAAGAATTGTCTGTCAATCTGATTGCATCTCGCATAAAGAGTAGACATAAAAAATAGCGATTGAAAAATTCTTACCAATAACCATGCAGCTACAAACATTTTTCTAATGTAAACAACATTACAAGGGGGGTTGGCAAAGAACACATATTAGAATCAGGATATCAGTTAACGTAACGGGTTCTTTGCCGACTCCCACGCAATTCACCCCGTTTTTATTTTATCCTTCAGCAAAAATTTTCACATTTTTTGGAACTTTTCATCATTTTTGCGATACATTCATATAAATTCGTTGATTTTAGAGGATTTTCTGACGGTATCTCCCTATTAAAGTTGAAGAGTCTTCTGTAATACTGCTTCTATCATCTACTAACCCAAACTTCAGTTGGCGAGAAATTGTTTTTCACATTCACTTTTATGAAATTCTGTTGCTTTGGTTACCCATTTGGTATAGCGGCACTTACCTACTGAGAGAATTAAAGTTCATGCAGCAGGGCTTCGCTTATCTGTTGACAATACTTCCTCTTTCTAATTTCTTTTTTGTATCAAATAGCTTTTTTGCTGTCTTCAATTTATTATGATTTTCCTATTATTGTGCAACTGCCTTAACGTCCACAGTTTAATTTTAAAAGCAAACTTCTTTCAGTTTTTCAAACAATTTAAAAGGAGACATTGTGCTAAAGAAGATGTACCTATACACTACTACTACTGAAGTACCTATACAAAAAATAAGTGAACATATTGAGTGGAATTGTAGAAAAACACCTAAAACCGATAGTAGGAATGAATTTTAATATTTTTTTAATTTAATTTAAGAAATATTCAAAGTATTCAAGGATTTAAAAAAGAAACAAAAAAATTTTTGCAATGTAATGTTTTCTACAACCTAGATGAATTCTTTAACTTGAACAACTATTAATTTTTGCTTTTATTTAGTTATTATTTCTACCTCAAATCACAATTGTCTATAAATTGTTTATTGAACTTACAACTGTATTGTATGCACTTCTGTGACTTATCCTATACCAAATGGTCAACTGGATAAATAAATTATGATTATTATTTTTATTATTATTATTATTATTATTATTATTATTATTTATTTTTTTTTGTCGGTGGAAAATCCTTTATGGACGCGTGGTGGATTCCCCCTCCTCCAGGCACATTCCATGGAACCGTCTATCCAAGACAACTTCATGGAATTACCGAGTAGTTCTCCCTTTCACCCTCTCTTTATCACTGCTTGTTCTGGATTGCTCTCTCTTCTCGCTCTTTCTGTTTCATTATGTCCTTGATCATTTTATGCAACACATCCCAATGTTCCTTAGATTCTATCATTGTAGCTATCAAATTCCGTGAGGTTATATCTTTTCTGATCTTCCTATTTGCTATCTGCCTTATTGCCACCCAACGCGCGCAGTAGAATATAGTGTGCTCTACGGTGTCTATTTCACTACAGTATGTGCACCGCTCCTCTGCTACTTTGCCTATTCTTTTTGCAAAGGATCTAAACACACCGTGTCCTGTTAAGATCTGTGTGAGGTAATAGTCCACAGTCCTGTGTCCGCACTGGACCCAGATTTTGATATTAGGTATTAATTGCTTAGTCCACTGACCACTAATAACATTACTTTCCCACCTTTCTTGCCACAAGTCTAACGTTCTTTCTCTTGCGGCTTTAGCTATTTTTTCTCCCTTGTGTTCGTAGACGTAGCTCCTCTCCTCTGCCATCAGATCTATAGGTGGTATGCCTGTTATAACCTGAAGGCTTAAGGTGGATGCGGTTCTGTAGGCAGCCGCAACTCTAATCAGTACTCTGCGCAGTACTTTTTGCAGTAGGAGGCAATTTCTTTTGACTTCCAGAGCGTTATTCCACACCGGTGCACCGTATAGCAATATGGAATGGACCACTGCAGCCAACACCGCTCTCTTCGAACTCGTTGGTCCTCCGATATTTGGCATTAGTCTGGCGAGTTTGTATCGCGAGTTCTTATCTTCTGCCTTCTCTGCTATCTTCTCGAAGTGCTTCCTAAAGCTACCTGCGGTATCGAAGAAAATCCCTAGATACTTAATATTGTTCTTCGGCATAATTCTAATGTCATCTAGCTTAAAGCTTAGGCCTTCTCGTTTTATTTTATCCGTAATAATCAGAGCTTCCGCTTTCTCCGACGCTAGTGTCAGGTCATTGGCTTGCATCCATCTGTTTATGCGTCTAAGATTTTCATTAGTGATTCTCATTAAATCAGATTTGCTGTCAGCCGTCACAATCAATGCGAGATCGTCCGCAAACGGTATGGTTTCTGCTCGTCCCTCCAGCGCAATTTCCAGAACGTCATTGTACAAGATGTTCCACAGAGTCGGTCCCAGAACAGAGCCCTGTGGGACACCCCCTTCCATTTCCAGCGTATGTTTTTTGGTTACAATGATGCTTCTTTCGTTCATTATTATTATTATTATTATGTGTACAAAACTATCTACCTTCCCTATACTTTGCTCGTATTAATTTTGCTTTCAGAAGGTTTTGGTACTAATACTACACTCCATGATAAAATATAATGCTACTCTTATTGAAGTATGAGAAGTACAAAATGTGTTGGATGGCTACTGTGGAAGGTATAGTCTCCATAAATTCATCAGCTTACAAAGAACAGCTAAGCCAACGAAGATAGGATGAGACAAGAGAAACAGTGGGTGGCAAAATCCCGTGATGAATACTAGAAAGCGAAGGCTTGAGTAAGCATACATTTTGACTAAATACGCATACTAGTATTTTGTTTGAGTAAAGAAGTCAAACACTCTAAGGCAATATAAAAATAATCAACAATTGAATTTTTGTCTGTTTTTGTCATGTTCAGATGACAACTCATTAATGTAGCAGTGTAACATAATTGTGATATACTGTGTGCGTGAGTATGAATAATATTCCTCAAACTAGTAGCAATAATATAGAGGCAGAAAGCTACTTTATAATAACGTCATGATATTCTATTCTTAGATAATAGATTACCTACATATTTCGTCTAACATTCATATCACATCAGAGGTTATTAGAAGCTAACGCTCTAATTTATTTAATACACTATCTGCATTAGTAACGCAACTAAATTATTATTGTGGGGATGTGTGTGTATTAGCCTGGATGATATGTTTGTTTGCATAATCATCCGCCTTTTCAATTTACAAAACTATTTTGATCTCTTTTTATCATTGCTATTGACAACTCCCTTGATTTTTATATACATTGTTTGTTTATTGAACCGTCTGATTGATATCTGAACTTACAAACTTTTAAAAATACCATGACAAGTCTCCATGATAGAGTTTATAAATAGATACCAGGCGTTTCTGTAAATAAAAAATGCACAAAAGTCTAAAACGTGATGTAACAGTAATACGAACGATCGAAGGACGAATATTCCACAAGGAAGAATTCATGAAAAATGTAGGACATGCCGTGTAATAAATTTTTCACTTTTGTATCGGCGGCGAAACATGAATCAGCACGCAAGAGAAAGAGAAGAGAAAGCCGTACAAATACAGCACAACAGATCCTATTTTAAAATGTTTACCTATACATGCTCTCAATGTCAATTACAAGCTCACATTCTTTTCTATTTTTATTACGAAGTTTGGTATCATTTGTGTAAATTATAAATTATTTTAATTTATAAAGAAATACACGTGTTAAAAATTAGCATTAATTTGTGCGTGTTAAGATTATAGATAAACAAATTTATTTAGAGCGTATTGCACAATTGGCGGTAATTATAGTGTGGATATTACAGCGCTATTCGCAAATATTTCTATTAAGTTGAAATAGACATCTCGGAAAACACAAGCAATCGATCGACTTGTTTACGAAATCAAGAAATCAAGTTTGGCAAATTCCTGTTCTATAAGACTTCTTCAAATTCTAGGGATCGTATCATTCTGGACAGATTTTAATGGAAACGACTTATAAGGGTACGCAGATATCCTTACTCGACGTCAGAAGTTGCTTCGAGTTAAAATAGTTTTACGTAAATTTATAAAGTGAGTTAGTGAGGGTTGTAGATTAGTCAGGAATATATTCAATTGGTCTAACTACCTTTGGGAAAATGTTCGAGTTGGGTGAAACTATACTGTGTTTTTTATTAAGGGGAGTAAATTGTAAAACCCACATCACATTAGGCAAATTAATCTGACACCTAATTTGGCGGTAAATTTAAATGAATTTGAAGTGCACAATAATTTTAATATGTTTTTTATTATTTGCATTATACATATTTGTAATACATCAAATATATGAACATGAAATTTGTATTTCATAAATTTTAAATTGATGTTATATACTATTATAAATTGCAATAGAAAGAAGCACTAGCTGGTCCATCAAACTACAGTAATGATATTATATTTTAAATACATAATTCTACAGTTTTTCAACAGAATCACTGTGACTGTCCATATCACTGTTGCTTGTGTCATCATTTCCAAACGAAATAATAAATGGCTCTACAACATCATCTATTAAGCCATCTAACTTGCATATTTTGCCTTTTTCTTTAATCACATGTTCTACACATTTTGTCCACGTTTATGAGGTTATATTTGTAATAGGGGTTAACAAAAGGTCTTTCACTTCAGCTAATTTGAAGCTTTTATTTTTTGCAGCTACTTAATTTTTTATTTGTGTCCAAACTAATTCAATAGGATTCAATTCACAATGGTAGGGTGGTAATCTAAGTACAATTTTATTACTTTATTTTGCCAATTCGTCCACTGCGTATACATTGTAACCTTCTTTGTGATGACTTATTATTTCCAACAACTCTAATCGCACCATGAACGGATCAAACGATATTTTTTTGAAGTAACTATTCTTGCATTTCCGCTTTTGTGTTAAAGTTCTTGGTATTTTTCCCTTTTTCTGCTATGGTAAGATGCATTATCCACTACAATAACACTATTATCAGGTAATTTCTTCAAAATATTATTGAACCACTTCTAAAAAACATTTGCATCCATTTGATCGTGGTAATCAACTGTTTTACTTTTACGATTACGTTCTAAATATCTGTAAATACAGACTTTGTATTATATAAAACACTTAAATAATTAGTATACAAACTTATTCACCAATAATATGGTAAACACCTGTCCTCGAAACACCTATTATTATTGTTAAACATAAATGTACATATTTATGTATGTTACCTAAAGTGTTTGGAATTTGCAGTGTTATCTGTGTTTTCTTGATTGTAGGATTACTATTTTCTTGTATATTATATGTTCAGTATAACTTGCTCTTCCTATACAAATATCCACACCCCAAACAAGCACATTTTCTTGGAGGCGATGCTGTTGATAGTCCATTTGTATTAGGCTGTGGATCCATTTTTACAAGCAAATAGTTAAAAAAAACTGATTTTCTTGTTTAGTAGTAGAAACACAAAAAGATAATAGAAAAACATTTAACGAAATATCTGTTTACTCAATTATTATGATTCTGCTTTTCTACTTTGTTTTGTATGCTCAATCTTGTTCTAGTCCATTTCCTTTTCGGTGGATGTTTCATCTTTGTCTTCATGTTTACGAGACTTCAGGAAGTTTGAAGTCAGGATGACCTAGGTATTCATTATTATCTCTTTCAGTTGCAACATCGTACCTTTTTTAATAAAATTTTGGAATACTATTAATTTCCATAGAATAGATCTAAAATTTAGCAATTCATTTTCATTTCTCGAATTATCTGGATGATACAGATTTTTTTAGATTTCCGATGGAGCAAGCAAAAATCGGCAGGGTTACTAGATTCAGTTCAATTTAAACCAAGTTGTTGGGATATATATGGCTGGCTTTTCTAACGGCCACTAAACCATATCCAGCACATATAGCTTTGTTCATCGTGCTTCCACATTGATTAGGAAGTGTGATGATTCAGCTTTAGATTAAGATGCGATAGCGTTTATATGCCCCCTAGCAGTATTGAGTAGCATTTCTGTTGTATGAAATCTCCATCAAAATCTATTACCTGGTTTAAATTCGTGCATTCCTGCATGTATAATTTTTATGCTAAAAAATCGCCTTTCATTGTAGTTAATTTACAACAGAAAGCTACACCGCTTCAAGTCATGACATCTAAATAAAACTAAAGTTTTTGCCTGTAACAAACGAAATCAATACAATATATATGCACCTACATATTTTCATAAGAATATTTGCCCAGGTGGATTCTGTCCCATACATCCCATTGCAATTAGGTGCATTAAGTCTACAAACCTGTTTGTGCTCTAGTTGGTATGCTAGTTGGCTGGTGAGCCACAGATGCAAATATCAGAGATGCAAATAATTCTGTATTTGCAACTATGAAATATTGCCGATAACAGAAAGACGTCTACTATGGAAATTTTTGCCAAGAAGCTGTAGAACAATGTGAATATTTGCATAAAGTTCTATCGCCTTGTTATTACAAATCAACGAAAATATGAAATATGTAATATCGAAAAATCAGTCATGAAGAATCTAATGGAAATAACACAGACTGTAGTGAGCGACATGAAACAATATCGACTAGATTGCTCTGATAATTTTGGCGAAAGAAAAATGTTATAGCGGAAGATATGTATATGGATGTGTATTGAAGTAATAATGATTATATGTATTTTATTCTTCCGTTAAATACACGATTTACAGACCTATCAATCATATAATAAGGAGATAATTAATTTGTATATAATAAATCGTTATAGCAAAGTAAACACATAAAATTAAACTTATATTTGCGCCTATTTCGTCAATGTTAAATCAGTAATGTTGTGCAGACAGATACTATAATCAAGATTTTCTACATTTATATACATATACGATGCTAGAGCGTTAATGCTTTGATGATTTCTAACGCACAAAATTTTATAAACTTAGAATTAGTTGGAATTTATTTATTATGGTACATATTGTACCTGTGTGAATTGGGATCTATTATTTTATCAAGCTGTTTATCAAGGAATAAACTCCTGAAAACCGTATTTATTAATCTAACGTTTCAATTTTGCATCAGTCGTTTGCATTATAAATTGGAGTTGGACAAAAGATTTATATAAAATATAAAAAATAGTAAATTGTGTCTGTAGTTTTGGATAAAAATATTTTGGTGTCAACAATCTGTCAAACAATGGTGATCACTGAATTATGTATTACATGTCTCAACTTACGAAAAATTAAACGAGTCCCAAAACTCTTTTCATGGTTTTATAAATCTATTAAATGTAGCAAATGCACAATACATTTCGAGAGCACTTTACTAAAAACAAAATTATTATTGTTGATGATTTTACTTTAATATTCTATTTTTGTTAATCCAGAAATCTCAGCCAATGATAATACACGAATCCTGAATCATTTTATGCTGTGCAATTTTCCAAATAGTGTTTCCAGGGACCATGATGGGATATGTTGTAGGACAAGTGACTAACGTTACATGCAAAATTATCAACAATATCATTTCTGTTCTGTTTTATTTTCCGCGATTTCCATTAAAACTTTTTGGGATTTTTTTGCAAGACGCAGGAATGGAAGACTCAAAATAATGAGTAGTTAGGAAACAAGTGAAGTGGGTGGACATAATCTCATGACGCAGTGACGAGAAAATTTAATAGCTAATGTGTGTGAAGAAAAAGAGTTTGTTGAAAATAGAAACTATGTTCAATTTATTCTCACGCTGATGAATTAGACCTGAATAAATGTCTCTAACTTACAAACTTGTTCTTAAACTTGTGGTGTTCTTCATCTACGGCAACCATATTTCTTGAAAACCCACAAAACATCATCAAAAAATTTGCATGCTTAATATTTATTCAAGCAAAAGATTGTCTGCTGACTTATAAGGAAACACAGGCAACACAGGGTGATGACCGATTTAAATGAAATTTGATGGGTTTGTAGACTGATGCAGTGTAAGAACAACGGCAACTTTTATAGATGCTAAATCGTCCGTTTTCGGGGGTGGGGGCGAGCAATAGCCAGCGGTACCTTTCGCTATTTGCTTTAATATCTCCAAAACTATAATACATATCAAAAAAAAGTTAAGATAAATATATAACTTAACTGTTTTATGAGTACTAAAAGATAGCGACAATAGTTTGCCTGTCATAGTCCTTATTTTCCAGAAACAACCCCCATTCCCTATATATTTTTTAAATTTTGTCGCTGTCTTTTAGTGCTCATAAAACAATTATATATTTGTGCCCCACTCCCGAAAACGGGCGATTTAGCATCTATGAAAGTTGCCGTTATTCTTACACTGCATCAGTCTACAAACCCATCAAATTTCATTTAAATCGGTCACCACCACTTGCCTGTGTTTCCTTGTTAGACACATTATAGTGGGGGTGTAAAAGACCTTTTGAGATTAGCCTGCCGTTTCAAAATATTTGTTTGAGGAACTGTGACAAATAAAATAGCATTGTATGCCAACCAAAAAAGGATGTTATCGGAAACTTTGATATAAAACATCGAGTGATGCCAAAAAAATAATAAACACACAAGATTCCTGTAATAGAAGCTCATAGTCTACATATTACAGGAATCAGCC
>SMLS01069778.1:0-12397 GCA_004785975.1 Popillia japonica
CTATAAAAGTGGAAAAACTATCAGGATAATAAGAAAATTTTTAAATTATTTCAATACTTTAACTTCTAATCAAATTGTAAGTAAATTTTGTTTAAGTATGATAGTTATTAAGTACTATTACAATGTTTGTGACAGTTACCAAACAATACTAGCAGTTTTGTCAAGGCTGTCATAATAACTAACGTAATAATGGTATTGTACCAATTTTTTATACTTTTTTTTATACATTTGACGATGTGCTATCCTTGTTTTTTATTAAGAGGACCTAATCGAAAATAGCCGCCAAAATATAGGCTTACGATTGGTTTGTTGCTGGTCATGTTTATACTGCCCAAATTTGCTAGATTTTAACGACGCTATATTGTCGACACAGCTGATTGTGTAAATATTTCGTTAAATATTTTTCTATTATCTTTTTGTGTTTCTACTACGATTATACAAGAAAATTAGTTAATTTAACTATTTGATGGTAAAAATGCCTCCACAGCCTAGTACAAGTGGATTATCAATATCGCTTCCAAGAAAACGTGTTAGTTTGGGGCGTCGGTATTTCTCTGTACAGGAAAAGCAAGTTATACTGCAGATGTACAAGAAACTAAAATTATTGGTAGTAATACTACAATAAAGAAAACAGAGATAACACTGCAAATGTATATTTATACTTAACAACTTAACAATAATAATAGGTGTTTCGAAGACAAGTGTTTTCCGTATTCTTGGTGAATATAACGCTAAAGGACTAATTTCACAAACATTAAAACGAGTTGGAAGAGAGGCGGTGCTACCTATATTGGACGATACTATTAAATATACGATAAGAAGAATCATACCTGGCTTTTTTTACGATGGCGAAGTTCCTACGGTAAACAAAATCTTAAAGAAAATAAGGAAAGATCAAAATATACCCCCAATGAGTCGTTCAACGTTGTATGAATTAATGAAAATGCTTAATTTTAAGTAAGTTCGGGTACTAATTGTTTAAGAGTTTTATATAATACAGAGTATGTATTCACAGATATTTAAAAGGTAATCGCAATAGTTTACTGCTCGAACGTGATGACACTGTTTTGTGGAGACGAAAATATTTATCTTCAATATCAAAATATAGAAATGAGCAACGCCCAATCTATTATTTAGACGAAACATGGCTGAAGGAAGGGCATACAAGAGCAAACGTGTTGGTAGATGTTAATGTTATAACACATAGACAAGCATTTATAGATGGTGTAACTACTGGTCTAAAAAATCCTACTGGTAAAGGAAGACGCTTAATTATCTAAAAACGGTTTTGTTGACGATGGGTTACTACTATCTGAAGGAAGAAAAACAGTCGATTACCTCGAGAAAATGGATGCAAACGTTTTTGAAGAGTGGTTCAATAATATTTTAAAGAAATTACCTGGCAAATTATTGTAAAGGATAATGCATCTTACCATAGCAGAACTTTAACACAAAAGCGGAAATGCAAGAATGGTTACTTCAAAAACAAATACCGCTTGATCCCTCCATGGTGCGATTAGAGTTGCTGGAAATAATAAATCAACACAAGGAACATTACAATCTATACGCACTGGATAAAATGGCAAAACAGAGTATCGACTGTGATAGTGCTGTTCAAACAAATTCGATGTTAATATATTTGATCTACTACAAATATAATGCCTATAATAAAATACATATGAAAATTATTGTGCACATATTTTTTTTATAAATGTATTGTATATGTGAAATCGCAAGTGTAAGTAACAAGTACATGCTTTTTTTGATTCTAGTACATCATTTAAATTTACCGCCAAAATAGCTCTTAGTTTAATTTGCCTAATGTGAAGCGGATTTTATCATTTGGTCCTCTTAATAGAAAACAAGGTATAATTTGGTATGAATATTGATCAACGCATTAAAATTTTAAATTGATTGTATTAATACGAGTAAGATGAATCAAATTGTATTTGGCAGGATTCAGTGTCGTTGAGCCTACGTTTGTAAAATGCGATAAAAAATGTCTTTCGCAAACGCCATTATTTATTATAATACTACATATAAATAGAAAACAAGATAAGATATATTTATTCATCATATGTTAATATGTTATCTCTTTCGTTAAAGAAAAAACAAAATGTTCGCAACAGTAACACTTACATCATGATGAAAAAAACGTGATTCAAACCCTTATCGGTAACAGAACGCACACAAACGAATGGGTAACAGCTAGTCAATCATTGTGAAGCTTCTTTTGAAAAACTACCAAAAATATTATTTTTTTATTAGCTCAAAAGTAAGGTCTAAATTTTGTTTTATTTTAAATAGTCTACAAAAAATGGTTTATTGATTAAATTGGCTGTACGGCATCAGAAGAGCAGCTATTTCAACAACCTATTAAATAAAATATCAGAGACCTATATTGATGCAAAATAATCGGCGATATATGGCGCTGGTTGGCTGTAATTGATTTGTTTATTTCGAACTGAGAAACTGAATCATAACTGGAAATACAAAAATGTGTGAAAATTGTTAGTAATAAACTTTTAACGCACAATATAGTTTTAATCAGTTCATAATTTCTTTTGCTTACACTTCTAATATAGGTATAAAATTAGTTACTTCAAAAGTACTAAATACAATAGTACAAAGTACGTGCCGACAATAGATTATGTAGTGGACTATCAATAGCTAATAAATGTAGAGCATAAATTAAGTTACTATATTTACGTATTTATTAATTATCATGTCCAAATGTGCACGTGCCACGCAGTATTTCTGTTGCAATTGTTATAGTTTCTCATTTCTTGTATGTGAATTGTATACTAAGTTCTTAAGTTGTGTACCGATGCTTACGTATACGTATGTCGCAAACTAAGAAAATCGTTTCTTATTTTTATACGCCTTACTATATATCCAGGATTTCATGGAAGCAGGGCGTATTGAATTTTTATGAAATTAACTTTTTTAGGCGCACTCATATTTACATTCTAAGTGATATGTATAGTAGAAAGGCGTATGTGTACATTGAATATTGACATCAATTATCGTATAACAAAAGGCGTAAAGACCCGCCCTTGATTCGTATGGAACGTGGACAAGGGGTACAAGAGAGCATCTTGTGTTAAAAGTAAAAGTGCATATGAGCAATGTATTGTAAAAGTGTACCTACATGCAGTGTGATAGCATACATGCCACAATTGAAGCCACATGTCAACATTCCAAAATTTATACATCAAATGAATGTCACTAAATTAGCTAAGAACCATACATACAATGTTCATACATTTGGAGTTTTTCAATCTCAAATCATATAAAAATAGCAGTATGCCGAATTATTATTATATTAAAGAGGGAACGTCTTTCCAATAGAAAAAAATAAAATGGCTTCAATTCAGAAAGGAAGATCGCGGAATACTGTTTTTCAAAACGATTTTGTAGAAACACATTTTCCAACATGTCGATACTATAAAGGGCCTAAGAAGCAACAGAAGTAACAAGAAGCAACGTGATGGTACCACAACTCCTAATAAACTTTATTATTCTTTATCAAAGTTAAAGTATGATAACCTACAGAGTTTGTGCAATGTAGACACCATACCACTAGACTATCATATGTTTTATAAGGAACTCCCAGTGAAACTATCTGTAACTCTAACCGAATCAGGTTAAGACTCAGAAGACAATTTTTATTAGTCAAAAAAACAAAATTATTTGGAACGACGTCATCATAGGAATTATTAACATTAGTAAAGATAAATAGTAATAATAAATAAAATATGTAGTATAATGTTCTTTTTCTCATGTTTGTAACAATAATAATAATTCTCGGGAGAAAAGTATAAGAATTTAGCATTTTTATTTACCTTTAGATTACTCGTTATTTCTCTAAGAATTTGATAATAATTTCCTATACTGTTTTCACTTTTTACGTTTTCTTTTCCTTGAAAATAACAAAATTTGAAAAATGTTGGAGAAGTATAAGGCATTAACAATATGTCAGGGTTTTCTTCTTAATATTAAATTATAAGGTTATCAATAAAAGATACGCGCATTATTTATACTGTTAAGTCTGTAAAAATATTGGATACAAAAGGTGTATTGATCACTAATTACGTAACTTTGAAATATAGGAAAACATAACTATTACAAATTTTTATTCTTTTCCGGTATAATAACATGATAAATTCAAATAACGATTATATATACATAGTGTACTTTTTATGACAACAATAAGGTTTAAACCATGATGCTCTAAATATTAACCTATGGCTAATACGCCCTTTTAAAAATAATGTATTTAGTTATTTTGATACGGTTTATTATCAATAAATGCATACATGTACATCAATAATATTGTTGTTTTACTAGTTTTTATTGCAGTCCTATAAATAATTATATAGTAGCTATTGATTTAGTTATATGTTACTTGTTAGTTTATACTATTGTAGATTAAAAATAAGCGTATACATATGTTTTTTCTAAATTTGAAAATGCTTCAGTTCTGGTTATAGTTATTTTTAAATAAATTTACTACATATATGTACATCTTCAGCAAGATGAGCATGAATAACTAGCGTGATATCAGATTAGATTTTAACATTATTTAGATGAATTACTTTACCAGCTTCAAGTAACTTGATCAATGAGTTTCCTACTTTGTTCTCTCAGTGGGGAAGAAAAATGTGATAAACTTAAAAATATGATAATTATTTAAACCTGCACAAAGAACTTTTCGCAAGAAATGTAAAGAACAAAAAATAATTGTTTGCGTACATACTGCTTTTTAGGGAATAAATATCGTAAGATGAAAAGAATCTGTTAGGATAATAAGAGAAATGTGGTACTTTTTAATATTTAATTGATTTTTTGTTTAATTCTTTTCTTTAAAGTAATAACCTTTAAATGATCAAGATTTGTTTTTCTTCTGCAAATTGTAGTTTGATTTACATAAAAATATGTTTTCAACGATGCTGTAAAACTTTTATATGCGTTAAGGCTATCAACTTTTTTATGGGTTTACGGGTTATCTACCCATAAAATATGGAACCATTGAGATTTTTATACAAGTGTACTATTCTCTTGTGAAACAATAATTTTATAAAAAGGATTTTCACATCCATATCAATTTTAAACATACACAACACAAATAATTTACTATCTCTGACATCTGTTAACATATCAAAGCTGCTTATGCTTTCTTATACAATCGATATTTTCTTTTCAAACATTTGAAAGTTTATCAAGTTGACTAAAAAGTTGTTTAATACAGAACCTTTGATCAATAACTTAACAATTTCTGCGCAATGCAGCAATCCATATACAGATGTGTGTGAAATAATAGCAGTGAATATAAAGTTACGCAATGTAACTGTTTACTGACCTACAGGACTATTCTTTATTAAGCTTACTCTAATATCTATGCTTTTATTCCTATTGACCCCTCGTCGGGTGCAATGCATCTCTCAGATGATTCCGTTAATTTTTTGATCATATTTCAGGATTGCTGCATTATATGTGTGCATCATGGTACAAGTTATTGTAAGTTACTAACTTGCAGTGAAAGGGTTGTTGTATAAGGAATTTATTTCAAATTGTGCGTATTGGATGCATAGCGCAAGGCGGTATAATTTTATGCAATAAGACTGGTGCTATCAAATAATAACTAGGTATGCACTATCTATCAATTCGATAGCGTTCAGGAAGTATTTAGTGGTTATAAAATCATTCTTAACAGTTTTTGAATACAAAATGTCGAGATATTACCCATTGAAATATTCATTCTCGCGCTCCATCAGAAGTAATATGCAGGTGAAATACAGAAATATATATTTTTTTGCTTGTGGAAATATAATCAAAAATTGATATAGGATATTTAAAGAGGAGTGAGGTTCAGATTTGTAAATATGTTTTCCCATTTCAAGCGTTTATAAATAATGATAGAAATATCTTGTATCTTGTCTATACTAGAATACAACTCGTTTTATGTGTTTAGGTGTAAGCATTTATCAATATTGTGTACCTGTATGTATGTCTATATATGTATACATGTTAATTTGACGTAACAGTTTTGCCAATACAGACACATTTTCTGCAGTTCGTGTATGTATCTATTAGATGTAGTGCGTCCGACGGAGGGTTAATTTGATTAATTTATTTTTTCGCACAGTTATATGTACATATATGTAACAGAAAAGATCGAAACAAACACAACACATATTATAACTAATTGATATATTCATTGTTTGAAACTTGTTAGTAAGTTAAAAAATATGTTATTGTCGTATTTATCGGAAATTCAGGACTTGTTTTTATCCTATTAGGATAACTTAATGATTAGAAACTGGACTACACTAATATTTGCACTGCTTTTTAGATACTAGATATTTTTATATACGATTGATACTAAAAAGATTGACGCAGTCGATTAATGCAAATAAAATGTTTACAAGAATAAAATCACAGATGATATTTTTGCATACACCATTTTTTGCTCATACATATGTATACAATATGTACAAAGTATGTGACGATGAGATTTGATTAAAAGAGCATATGGAATGCATAAACTTTTTAATTTGAAATTTTGCAAGTCGGTAATAGGTGCGTGGTTTGTGCCTGCAATTTAAAATCTAATCTCCTGGTAACATACCCTGTATATCTGTACGAGGTGTTATACGAAAGTTTCTGGCCATCATCAATAGTCAGTAACTAAGTGTACTGTTGTGTATTTTCAGTGAACGAAACCTGACGTATTCAGAATGTTGAAAGCGTTGTATTAGGGATATAATGTGAAAGCGGGTCATTCGCAAGCAAAGTGTTTGAACGGAAACTTTTTGAAACTAAATTTACAAACTATTGCTGTGTAACTACGATACGTATGTACCTACCATATGGTGACATCTGACGCAGATTTTGACACAAATTAATATTGTATACTGTATGACATCAATGCGATAATAATGTTGTTCCCAATACTAAACTACAATTTAATGTAAGGTATACCTACAATTTTTATTTATTATAATTTATAAAATAGGTCATTTATGAGCAAGAGATAAAATTTTTTATAGTGTCTGTTTCTTTTCCGACTAATATTAATTGACAATTGTTCCTTAATAATGTTATTATACCAACTACAGTTTTATATCACAATACATAGATATATGTTAGTGTATGATTAATTTCTTGAAATTGACATCTCTATTACATAATTATACAGTTTACTATGCGTCATTGCCAGAAATCGTGTGTTCCCATATAAAATGCAATGAAGTAATACAAACTCTGCAAACCAAGTATAACATACCTACTCAAAATACCAGAATTCAGTATTGAATATTTTCATTAGAAGTGCGTTACATATATGTATAGCTGACCGATATTAGAGAAACATATGTATGTTTCGCAATGTGGATTATGCGTAATACAACAAACAATGAGCGAATTTAATTTATTTCTATTATATTGTAGTATTACAGTTGCGGTTATTCAATTACCGTTCAGCTCACACCGCAGTTGTTTCATGTAAGCAGCATGTCCAATAGCAAATAGTCATAATTATTCGATGGTATGTTTCAAATTCCTAATATAACTACATAATAACTACCTACATCATGTAGTAGAACAATAAAGCAAGTATTTGTACAGAAGTGTATATTATTACTCAAATAATATAAACTTCTGATAAGGTACTTCTAAAACTAGATTTATTTTGGAATTATTTTTTATGTAGGTATGTCCTATAAATTATCTTTCTTACATTGCTTTAGAGTTGTCAATTAGTGCTGAATGCTGCTAGCACTATATTCCTTGGAGCAAATAATTTTCGTATAACAGTGCGATAACACTAAATGAGGTCAGTAGACAGTCGATGAACTATGTATATGTAGTAGAATTAAATCAGCAATGTATTTCTGGTGGCAGTAGTTAATATCAAGATGACGAATTGTATATACATACCTACATATCGATTTTCTACTGTGTCAACGCACGTTACGCGTATGTCACGCAGAAGCTATTTACTAGGTTTTGTAGTACTTATTGTTAGTATTAGATGCTAAAAGCGGTGGCAGCAATGTGTGGAAATAATTTCAATGAGAGGGCTCAGAATTCATTGTAATAATCCTCATGAAGCATGATCAAAATCGCGTCTTATTACATATCATCGTATAGCCTCGCCATTTATGCACTAGTTTTGTTTTAAAGAATTAACCGATAAGCATTTTATCAATAGCAAACGAATATATAATTGAAAACAAGCTGTTCTTTGGTATGACGAAAGATATTCCCGTCGTCATTGTCTAGTGTCTTTGATTCACTATCTTTAGAAAATTTCAAATTACAGTAAAACCTGTGACTAGCAGCCACTAAAAAAATCAAAATTATTGGCCGTTATTCAAAGGTGTCCACAAAAGACAGGGGATGGATATTACTCACGCCAAATTCTAAGCAAATATTTTCACATGATAGCTATTATTTTTCTTTTAGAAATAAAATTCATTTGGACATTATTTTAAATGATTTTATTTAAACTTAAAATAGAGAATACGGAGACACATATATAAGTGAACTAAATGTGTATACATTTTGTCATAAGATCTGATGTCATCCAAGCCTTCTTATTATGCACCCACTCTAAAGGTAATTTTTCGATATGATTTTCCTTAAAACACCGAGTATTTGTACTTTTTCCAATAACTAAAGGGTTTTCTTTGTCGCCTTCCATATTTACGCAGAATAAAATAGTTAAGCGTTGTTTTGCGAATTTTTTGCCATTGCATTTATCGTATTTTAATGCAAAAGTTTTATTTGGCATGGCGCAATAATACAGACCTGTTTCGTCACCATTAAATATATGATACTTTAAAATTTATGGTAATTTATATTTCCATGCTTCTACATTTTCCAAATTTTAATCAACGAAGTCGCCACAAACTGATTTAAAAGTGATATTGTGTCTTCGACAGAAACATTCTACCAACCATTTGAAGCAGCAAAATTCTCAATGTTTAAATTTCTTACTGTCTCTAGCGCCTTTTCTTTAATCAATGATCTAGATATGGGAATGTTATTATTTCTAGCCATGCAGAACCACTTATACACAACTTGATCCACTGCTACTCCACCCGTTTTATGGAATTTCCGTTTCTGATTCAAATTAATAGCTTCTTAATATGTACTTCGTTTTAATATCACTTTTGTTTTTTACGATATCGTTAATTTGACTTTTTCCAAATCCGACTTTTTTGGCTAACTTCCGCAAACTTAAATTATACTTGCCACTCTCCTCGATAATATCAATTTTGTCTTTTAGTGACGAACGTTTCCTTTTTAGCGACATATTCAAACACTTCATGAACACAACGATAAACTTATACTGATCGAATGAACAGGCGTTTTCGGAAACTTCTACAATCAGCTGCTGTTGTAAAATAATTCTATCGTGTTTCATTATAACTAACAATAAACCCTTACAACTAAATTCTGTCACCTTCTTTACACTGAACAACAAATACGTGAGTTTTAAAATTTTCGATACAGACGACGAAATTACATTGCTTTTATGCCATAAAATATTGGGATCGTCTGGCCGTGGCCGCTTTGTAAAGGCGGCCGTTATTGCAAGGTTTGTATGTATGGAAATACTCGTATAGATTCTTGTGAGTAAACATGATGGAGAAGAGCTTGGTAATCATACATATATACAGAAAGTTTCCATTAAAACAATACCTACATATCTCAACATTCTAGTTTGTCCATGCTATTGATTAAAAATACAGTTGGGAATATCGTGAACATTTACAACTTACAGTTTTCCACGATATAAGACTTTTCTGAAGTTTAGTAGGTACCTACGTCTTCAAAATCTCACCATCAATTCAAAAGTTTTATTTATTAAGCAAATGCACGTTATCATCTGAAATTGTACGGGCTTGTTAGGGGTAGCGTAATAAGTATGTCTACCTCTAGCGGTATCTCTGGGTGACGCACTCAGGATAATTATCTTCGAAAAACTGTGAAAAGCGCTCCAATGTACGCGGAAAAACTTTTACACTACGTTAATTAGTTACTAAGTAAGTATAAATAAATTATCATTGTACCTTTATGTTACTATTATTTATGGACGTCTTTATAAATCAATTTTCTGTAAAGTGTTGTCAGGTGAATTACTTTTGTATGATTAACTTGAATTTACTTCGCGTTTTACTAAAACAGTTAGGTATGTAGTATGTACATACATACATGTAATTAGATGGATTTCTGCAAATTCTCTGAAATTTTAAAAATCAAATAGTTAACAGTAGCACTTCCAGAGAATAGATAACGAAGAAAAATATAACCGCGTTAACTTCCTTTTTGGTTCAAATAGCCAGGTACTACTAAGTTTTACAGGAATGAGGTCGGAAATATGCCCAACAATTTAGTAAATGTAAATTTACAGCGTTCCTGGATTAGCTTTTATATACATTTTAAGTTCTGGTTAGAAACAATGTAAACCGATAAAATTTATAATACCTTTCTTCGAACAAAACCACGAAATAAATACTAATTCCTAAGGAATGCAATGCTGCGTTTGGTATCTACGGCAATTTAAAAGATAAGGTTCCTGTAATAAAGTTTCTTACTGGCAAACGCGATCACCTCGAATATTACCAAACAAATATTAGTTAATATATTTGCTGTATTCCTTGTGACCATAAATAATACACAATAAAGAGTGTGGTTTACATAAGAGAAAATCAACAACGCTAGTAGTATAACCTAAATTTTTGCTTCTAAGTAATATTTGCATTTCTATCATGATGTTTACGTGCATTTTTCAATTTAATAGGGCTGACGAACTAAATAGATACATATATGTATTTGAAAGCAAACAAATACTTTTTTATAAGATAGTTGAAGAATGTGTAGTTGGTACTCATCAAAAAAATAGTTTGCAATGAAGATATTACACTTATAACCCTTGCAAATATGTAGTTCCTTTAAAATCGCTGCTGTGGTCATTACATTTGCCGTCTCGAACTGTTTTTAAGGTATCTAGGACAATAATTAAAATAACTGGAGACAACAGTTTACAAAGTCATCTTTGTAACTACTTTTTCCTTGTAGCACAATATACAGTCACACAGAAAAGTATACGTACGCTTCACAAATAGTGTGCACCTATAGGATATATAGGAGAATATTGATTTAATTAAAAAAACGTTAATTAAAAAAATACATAGAACACAAATATTGATTCCGTGGTCAAATGGTTAAAATGACATATTTTAACATTGTATACATCACCAAAAATGAATTTCACAGCACGGAAAAGTACACATATTCTAAAAGAAAATGTACTTAAATGTAGTTTAAATAAATTTTTACAGTTTTTAGATAACTCGATTAATATTTAGTTCGACCTCTCTTTGTCTCTAGTACTGCCTGCCGTTAATCGATTATTCATGGAAAATGCGAGTTTTTTTGTTGTTTCAGAAGGTATTTGGTACCACACACGTTCCAGCGCATCTTTCAGTTCTTATTTGTTGCATTTTTATGTATACGGCATTCTAACTGATCCCATAAATGCTCTATGGAGTTGAGGTCCGGTGCGTTAGACGGAGGATGCGGAGTTGCCAATGACGATGTGAAATGTATGTTTAGGATCGTTGTCCTTTGGAAAATAACAGTCACCACTCAAACCCAACTTTGCTGCATTTTTTTTCAACCTGATGTTCAGAATGCCTAAAAAAGCAACTCATCCATATTTATCTCCACAAACTGCGGTTTTCCGACCACATTCGCCGACATACAACCCCATACCATCACCAAACTTCCGTCATGTTTTACAGTTGCAATAAGGATTTTCAGTTGTAGCTCTGTATTTGATTTTCGCCATATTTTTTTGCCATCACAACCGAATATAGTGAACTTAATCTCATTGCTAAACAACACATTTTTCCTGAAATCGATTGACTTGTTGAGATACATACGTACTGTAAAGCGAGGTCGATTCCAATAAATGGCTTTTTTCTCGGCTATGAAATCTGATATCTCTCAAAATTTTCGAACTGTTTCTAAATGCACATTAGATTGTGACAGTCTGGATATACCGCCAAAGTCTTAGAGAAACTTTAGATGGACGACCACTTCTAGCTTTGTTTGCTACTGATTTTTACTCGGAAAGCTGTCTTAATATCGTTTGCACCGTTGATTTTGCACGATTTACTGTTTTAGCAATTGAAATCAAAGTACTTCCCTCTTTTCTTAATCTTATTCTTAGCTCTCACATTTGAATACAAATTTCCTTGGCTTTTAGACTCATTTTTACAGAAATAAATTTTGTTTTATGGACAATCTTATTTTTTTGTTGTTGTATATCATGCGAAATTTGCAAAACAGTTGCTACGTTGTTTGCATTGCATACTTATCT
>SMLS01069779.1:0-18713 GCA_004785975.1 Popillia japonica
TCTATGACTGGCCGCACTTTAAAATAAAACTGTGACACGTAATCTTTTAGTAATTTTAAGGCTAGATGTTTCAATGAAAAACCACATATAGGCTTATAAAAATTCATACATTAATTATAGCGGTAACAACACGAATGTGAAGACTCTATAAGATATAAGCTGAATACATATTGTTTTGTAGTCATTTGGTCCGTAATAATATAGTATAGATAAATATATAGAGTGTTTCACAAGGTGAACACCAGGGCTGTCCGGCACAAATTTGAATGAATCGTAACTATGTATGTTATAGAGGAACCTTCCCAGGTAGGGGCTTTTATCCTACCGCGCTAATAGTTTCTGAGAAAATCAACGTTGAATGAACGCGCTAAGTTCATTCCTTTATACCGATAATAATAGTTTCTCGACAAGCCAGCCTTCGTAACCCACTGGACAACATCAAACGCGAGCCACCCGCGTGGTAGTCGCAAATTTTATCAAGTGGGCTACGAAGACTTGCTTGTTGAGAAACTAACAGCGATATAAAGGAATGAGCGCTCTAAACAACGTGCCTGGCTACTGAAGGAAACTCTTTCTTAAACTTGGTTGAGATTCATTAAAATTCGTGATTTGTGGAATGCACATCCGGGAAGTCACCCATGTTCTTATAGGAAACTGTATTTCCAGAGAGCATGCTAGGTGCTCTATTTTTATCGGGAGACTATATGTCGTTGCTCGCAACATTTATTCAATAAACAAGTTTCAAAAGGCACTGTTTTATCGCACAACATTTAGCCGTGGATATCTCGCCAGCCTTCAAATGAAAGTGTTACTTGGAAAACGAGATAACAGACGTACAAATCTCACCAAAAGACGTTTGATCGGCCTAAATTCATGAGGACATTGAAAATATTGTGGCAAACTTACGGCAACATCAACCTCTGTACAGACCAAAAGTCACTGTTTAGTATGTTTAGTCCACATACACTCTTGGAGAGACCAGAGAGGACACATTATGAAACTTTTTGCAGCCCAGTGAAAGAATGCAATAATGACGGTTTTCAGTTTCAACAATATGGAGCCACCTGTTGCTCTGGCCACATTTTGCAAGAACTTCTCGTTCCCCTGATTTGCTTCTCTATGGCTACTTCGTATAAGGGCATTTTAGGGTTGAGAGTTTTAAACATCATCTAACTGTAGACTTCGAATAGCAATCGCAAAAATTTCTGCTGCTAATAAATTCAAAGACTGACTCCAAATTTGTATTGCTCATGTCGACTAATATTTGCAACTGACCCGAAAAAGCATTAGATTTTATAAAAATAGTTTTTTCCTTACTTACAATGTAGTGATTTTGAAACGACTTGAAACAATGTATTTTCCTTGTTAATTTTTGAACTACTAATATTATGAGGGTTTCTGGGTGTTGACCGTCTCATGGTTAGTAAAATATACATATACAGTAACACATAAAATTAAAATGCAAATATACAATAAAAAAAACGTTTCGCCACTAGTGTAAGTGGCTTCTTCAGGTGCAAAGAGGTGTCCGAGGGGAGTACCAAAAGGTCAGGGTAACTCGACGTGTCAACCACGCTAGAGGCAAAAACCTTCCTTTATTTGTACTGTATATATTCTACTAACCATGACACGGTCAACACCCAGAAACCCTCATAATAGAAACTCGGCGGTGGAACCTTCGATATCACTACTATATATTAATCAATTCACTATTATATACACGTTTTCTTATTGTGTAACGTACAGTCGAGAGTGTAGAATATTGGTGGGAAATATTTTATTATGGATTGTCACATACAATGCTAGTGCTTTCCAAAATTTCTAGGAACGCTTATCAGTAAGTCTACAAGTTACCCAAATTGCTCGCATGCGGTGGAAGCTGACCTTACATACACGTGTTGTTTATTTAATTTCACAATTTGCGATAGCATTACTTTTGCTTCAAAACAGTAAGAAGGCAAGATTTGCTTCAATATTCGCCATAACATTGTGTCCAGAAATATGATACTAATATTTAATGGAAAAAAAAAAACGTTGATAAAATATTAAAAATAGTATGTTAGAAATTGCTAAGTTACTAGATTTGTTTGAGAGCGTAATTTGTTTGTAAAGCAAAAGTAAGAATGACGAAATTTATATTTAAACTATTTCTGAAAAAGAAGTATACTTTAATGAAATAATGATGGTAATTTCGTTGCGTTTCACTTTTTCAATTAACTTACAATTTGACGTTTTCATAAGTCAATCACAACATAATAACATATGTATGTACATACATATGTAATATATTCATATATGTATTTCATTGCAGGTGAACAACATCAAAATGCATTTATAAAATTTTATATTACAAACCGGAAACCACTATCAAAAAATACCAGAATTTGATTAGATCATTTAAAAGTTTAAACTTGCGAGATATTTGAAAATAAATGTACGAATTTCATTGCAAGTGCAATACCAATCGGAAGCAACTATGTATACAGGGTGTCCGCGAAATACAAAGCATGCTTTTAAGGGATGATAGCTACAACGATTTAGAAACAAAAACAAATAATACACCTTGGGTCTATCTGTAAGCGTAAACGAAAAAAAAATTATTTCTCATGTCACAAACTTCGACGCATACTGTACACCGGCAGCTGATTAGTGCAAGATTTACGACGATTATAGGCGCGTGTTCTTGAAAATGGGCAACACATCGAGCCTTTTCTGTAATACATTTTCTCCTGTCTCTCAAAAAAGTCCTTTTTAGGACCACCAATTTATCACAAATAAAAGAAAAGAACTCAATTTTGTAGTAGCCTTTACGAAAGAGCTTAAAGCGCCATAACTTAATTGCAATAATAACATTGTTTTCGTTCAATGCGACTTTCCTTCGACTTAAATTTTCATTTACCGATCGGAGGCTGCTATTAAATACGCCCGTTTCACTCACACTTCAACATACCATCGATTTTATTGTCATAACATTATTTTAAAAAAACGCAAAGGTACCTTTATTTTAAAACATATGGCCATTGACTTCGTACGATACAAGTTCAAGGTCGTATAAACAGATGATGCTTGGCATGCATCTGCGTTTCTAACGCATACGGGTACAGTATGGTGGAAGACAAATGACACCACACACGCTTCAATTTCAAAGTATGAAATAATTCGTTTTCATCGTTGTTTTCAGTTATTTTCAACCCTAAATTTTTGATATGGTTTTTTGGTTATTTAAGAAGCAATATGGATGAGTTTTCTTGTACAGTTTGACCAAATAAGGTTTTTTAGAAATAATTTTTTTCTCGTTTACGCTTACAGATAGACCCAAGGTGTATTATATGTTTTTGTTTCTAAATCGTTGTAGCTACCATCCCTTAAAAGGATGCTTTGTAAATCGCGGACACCCTGTATACATCAAAGTACATACATCAATTTAATTATGTAGAATGAAGATTGTGAACTGCAGTGGTGTAGTGTGTTTTTATATAGTTTCTTTATTATTAATTAATCAATTATTTTTTCTCATTTCTAGTTTGAAACGGAAGAACTCTCTTACTTTTTCGATTATATTTATTGGGTGTTACCTTAGATTTGTTGTGATATATTTCCGCTCATACTAAATGTAGACGTCTAATAAAAGTAACATCACGCATATAAAAAAAAAATGAATTAGACAGAAATGTATGATATTTTCAAATTACATTCCAATAGTTGTAAATCCCTCCCAAGGAAAGTCATCAACCAGGAGTATCTATTAATAAACTAGCCTAGCCCTTCTCATCATAGTAGCGTAAATATAACCATATAATACAAACAATAAAATAAAACAAGCACAAAAATATAATAATAATAATATAAACAAGAATAAAGTACAGTCTCAACGTTTCTTCAGTAACATAAGTAGCTTCTTTAGGAAAAAGTGGATGAGGAAACTCAGAAAGGTGATAACTTAACATATCAGCAGATTCCTTTATTTATTTATTTTATTTCTTTTTATTTGTGCGTTTGTTTTATTTTTCAATTGTACATAAATCTAGAATCCTCGGAAGATAATGAGGCAGTAAAAGCCCTCGATATCATTTAGTATTAAACAACGAAGCATACAACACACAAGCATCATTGCAATCATCTCCAGCGCCAGTTCCAGTTCAACTTTCTGATTCCAAAGAAATCCTAATGATCTGGAGAAAACTTTCTTCGGAAACCGTGGAAACAAATCCTTGAACAAACTATCAGAGCTATGTGTTGTCACATATTTTTTATTTCTTTACGCATTTGAACTCTCAAACAAATTATGTAAAATTTCATACGCGGCATGTAAAATGCTACATATGCTGTACGATGTTTAATGAAATTGATATTCTATACACATTTAATTCGTTGAGATTTACATTCGAAAAGAAAGTCGAAATTCCATATATTTTGTTTATAGTAATATATGTAGGATATAACCCTGAAATTAAAACAAATTAGCTTATGCAAGACACTGATTGTTATAGACGTGTGAATTATTTCTTCAAATACTTTATATACTACGTAAATAATAATAATAGTAATTAATAGTTTACTTCGTGAAACTGTTAACACGTCGATATAATACCATGTGAACGCCTGCGAGTGATGGATACCTACAGTTAAAAATAAAAGACAGGCACACCTAGTTTCCATTTGTTAGAACCAGACAAGCGTGCATGCCATATTCCACTGTATCATTGTATTGGCGAGAGCATAGCTTGTTGCATCTTTCATCGATTCTCCATTTCGTTCATCGCAGTTCAGCGATACATTAGATTCCCTTAGAACCCACAATCGAAGGCAAAAATTCTATGCAGAGTGCGAGTGCTGTGACAACAGATTGTTGTTATCGCATACCAGTATGCCGCACTCACGTAATACGGGCGCGGTAGGGGTATTACGTAGATCCTTCCACCAGCAATCGGACAATTATTACTGATATATCAATTGATTGGTTGACGAAGTGCAGTCTGTATGTAAGACTTTAAAGGTACATTCATGGAAAGTAAAGATCGGGCACTTTCAATACGTTGTTATATGGAACTTGTCCAATCGTTTTTCCCATACATATTTTGTTTTCAGTTTATTTAAGTAGAGTTACGGTTTTTAATTCGGAATATTGGATTGTGTTCTATGGATTGCAGTTGTGGCATGTATGTCTACCCTGCTGAAAATTATTAACGAGCACACTGTATAACCTGACCGCGTGGTTCTAGCGAAATGAAATTTGGTATAAAAGTAGTACTAAACTACCATAACTTACCCTCATGCGGAGAGCGCCGTAAACCTGCTGAGACGGAATACATCAATAACGGGAGTATTCCTCGCGAGCGATGGGTACCGCGCGGGGCCGTCTAGCTTGCGGCTGAAAGCGCGTACGTCCTTCCTCAGACCATTCTCGCCTTGCCCAACGATTGAAGGATACACCCGCTATGTGCTTCCCCACAAACATTCCTTGCTCAAACTCGCTAAAGTAGCGCGATCAATCTGCCATTATGAAGCAAATACAACTACATACTGAACCTTTACACCACACTCAGAACGACCGGTTTCGCCCACCATTCCTAGTGAAGGACATCGTTTGGCATTTGGCAATATTCCGATGAAGGCAGTTAGACCGACGCCAACCATATAAAGATTCCAAATCTGCTTGCAATTGACCGCAATTACTAAGGAATTCAACTGTCCGATAGATTTTCAATTCATCAGCATACAATAAGCACCTTGAAGAAAAGCATGTGGTAATATCATTGATAAAGATTACAAAGAGTAAAGGACCAAGAACTGGTCGTTGTAAGATTGTAAGATTTCACACCACCACACTCCACATAGGTGTCTCTCCCAGTAAGGTATGATTTTAAAAGCTGAATGATATCTTTAGACAGACCAAAATTACCAAGCTTATGGACAATCAAAGAAAGCTGCACCTGGTGGAAAGCTTTGGAAAAATCAACATAAACCACCTTAACTTGAATTCTGGTATCGAGATATTTGGACACGAAATCGGTAAAAATATACAAGTTGGTAAGTGTAGAACTTGCCACGCACAAATCCGTATTCGTAAGGAGTAATAGTGGTGGAAATCTGTCTATAAATACGTTTAAATAGTGCTAATTCAAAGATTTTGATAAGTTAGATATGATGAATATCGGTCGATGATTAACAATGTCATTTCTATCGCCAGACTTAAAAACAGGAGTATTAACACAATTATATGGTAAACGTAATTCTATGTAGCAATGGTTTCCTTAGTTGTAGATATTTTTCTTATTATTAGTAAGCTGTATTCTTGAATATTGTTCGGCAATTTTCCCTTTGCTTTTTAATACAGTAGGAGCAAACAAATATTTTGTACTGATAATCTGTAGATCTGCACTCGAGCCGTAGTATTAACATAAACTAAACACGTACTGCTAAACACTGGCGTAATATTTGCAAATCCGGCCTCATGTATGTAATTTCAGTACTACCCTTCACTACATATTTTTTATTGGATCAATAATATGTGAGAAGTGTTATGAGCTCTATTTATGAATTAAAATAAATAAATAGCGTTCCATCTACATAGTGTGTTGTATAAACCTTACTACATATGTTAATTTAGCCACGCCCACAAATAACTATGCATAAGCCTGATCTATTTTGAGCACATGCAGCGGACATAAAGACAACGCTAAAATTGGCCGAATTTACATTACCTTTATTGTGTAACACCTTGTTGGAGTGTTATTTTTTTTAAGTTTTTTTGAGAAAGCATAAGCTCATTATTATTAAATCAATTAAATGTACTTAAGCTGGGAATAACTTCCGGGAGGCTAACTATAGTACCATTTCTATAATAAGCTTGTTATAGCAGTAATAACAAACTAGTTATAATTAAATAACTCGTTCCTTATTATAATATATCTAATACTTTACTTCTGATTTCTTGCAGGTACCTGTAACCATATGATACGTTGTTCTCGGACTTGATCTAACAACAAACGCCCAATATAAATTGTCTGGGATAACAACACCAATTACGCAAGTGACTAGTGAAGCAGCTAAAGAAAAAGCTGCATTAACTAGCAACGGACAATATGGAAAGGGAATCGAATCCTATGCAAGCTTTGTGCAGGTCAGGATGTGGATTTTACGGCAGTCCTGCAACAGACGGCCTTTGTTCATTATGTTACAAAGTAAGTATAATAATAAACTCATTGTCAGTTAAATAAAGTGTAGCGTATGTGGAGCACAGAGATAATGAGCCTTCACTTCCAGTGTCATATTATTCCGGTTAATTTGCTGGAATTTGTTAAGAGCTCTAAAGAAACGCGTACTCAGTACCGACATATATTTAGTTTTTTTAGTTTTAATTTAATAAAATAATAATTATCTAATACATCTGCTCATACACATTATCCCACAGTTAATTATGGTATATACTAATATGAAACTAATAGTAATAATAATAATATTAAAAGATCAATAAGTACGAACTCTTCCAGTATATCAAAAACTAAAAGCATTTTCATCAGTAACACTACTACCTACTTCTTCGTGATCGTTTAAGTAATCATTTGCAAATTTTAAACGATCTTCCTTTATTTAAATTAAATATAGCTTTTTGGGGGAACACTACATTTTAACAAACAATCCTTTATTATCCTTGCAGTCTCTTTAGAACCGGCAAACTTGTAAAAAATGTAGTTTATTAAAGCGAGATATGCACTAGTAACACGCTAACCAGCAGAATCTCACTGAAATGAATTGGTGAAATGAATTGGACTCGTTCCAGCGTGTCGTTGTATATACGATACCTGAATTGCTGACGTTTAGGTCAGTAATCAGTAATTATTGAAAACCAGCCTTCGTTAAGCTTAGCGATTGCTCTAGATTTTTGAAATGTATTCAAAAACTCGAAGTATGTATGTTTGTTAACATATACATATTTATAATATAGTCTGTTTACGATAACAAACAAGACACGTCATCAGTAGACATCATAATGGTGGTTGGCATTATTGCCAAATCTTTTCTCTAATAAATGTTATGTTTTAAGTCTTGACAGATCATTGACATGCAATTTGCGTTGACGGTTAAGTTTATACTCACGAGATGGCAACGTCGGCGTCGTACAGGGCAGGCACCTTTGCATAGGAAAAATCCCTATATCTTCGATAGGGGGGAGACGCATTTCGGAGTATTTCGTTTTGTATAGGTAGCTATATACGATTTTGAATGCCTCGTCTGTTATCGTAAACAGAGTATATTAGTCAATTACTTACACATGTCAGTGCAAAACAGACTTTACAATAAGCTTTGTACACTAAACATTTATATAAATATAAATTTTAAAACAGCTTGGTAGTAAGCGGTACTGCCCTCGAATGTTTAGATTATCTCTGACCGTGTTTGATTAAGAACTAAATCGTCACTTTAAGTTTGAATTACATTTTTTAGGATTTAGTTCCGACATAGTTAAAAAGCGAAACATTATGAAAAGAAGATATCTGTCATTAAACTACAAAGAGCAGAGCGAACCGAATCAGAAAATATTCCATTTATCGCAAAAAAAACTACAATTATACTTGCGCGGTACACCAGACAATTGCATAAACTTTCAAAGAAAAATGCCCCGCAAAAATACTGAAGCATACCTCTTCTGTGATGATGTGCTCATATATCACAATAGAGGCAACAGACCTTTGTTACAATGAACCAAAATTAATGCAGAACAGTTATAAATGACTAACACCATATATGTACTGCTACTTTGGGTGGAAGCAGAATATCGAGTGAGTAATACTTACTCCCTGCGATAGAGCAAAATTCGTAAAATATTTTTGTGCAGTAAATTTGTGTTTACTATTGTGTTGAGCTGGTGACTCATGAGATTCGAATCGTAATAAGAATGTGTGAAATACATTTACTGTTTTATTATTCTTATTGTTATTGAGAGAGGTCTTTACTTGGACAGTAATTCTGTACTCATTCCTTCTATCGACTGAAGTCAGAAGTAATACTTACTGGTCCTCAACAAGATGCATCAGCAATTGCGATATATACATGGAACAATGACAAGCCTACCTTATACATTATACAGGGTTACTTTTAAATACATAGTTCAAAATAAAAATGGAGGTGAAAGGTACTTACTAAATACAACATTTTGTGGGTCTAGGTGTACGGTGTAATGACGTAATGAGAAAATAATTTCTTTAGTCGAGACAGGCTCTGACGTATCTAACATACATAACATGTGTTCATGAATGTTTGGGATCAAGGTCAAGTTAAAGGCCCGAAATTAGAAATTTAAGTTGGCAGTAAAATAAGTTACCCTATCATTATAGATAGCATAGATCGGTTGTCATATTATTTCTGTCACGTTCTTGTCTATTTTCACCTAAAATTTTTGTTGCTTGTTCGTCGTTGTTTTTTCGTGGTGTTGTTTTGGATATTAAAAACCTGCTCTTTTGAGAGCTATTTAAGGTATTTTAATCCAATAAAGTAGGACTTCACAGTTTAAAAATTACTGTAAGGGAATTATTTTTTACCAGTACCAATCTTTATATATTTGGTTACATATGGTTCTAATTTTAAACATTTATGAACGCATTGTACATGACTGTGTGAGTATCACCAACTATCCAACATGGTACATTGACTGGTGCGTTTACATTTGTTTAGTATCCACTTGGTATTTTCTGTGGATGCATCTGCTTGCAATGGCAGCGTATACGAATGTCAAATATACCTATATTATTTTAATTTATGGAGAAACTGAGCAAAATAGTCTTCCAGCAAAAAATTTGTACGCAAAACGTTGGGAGAGTTGTACGTCGGCTTGGTAATACAGGTTCAGTAATTCCACGTTACGAGGGTCGCGGCCTAGAAAAATCAGCATTCTCCAAGCTAGCATATTTTAAACATCGTGTAAGCAAATCCCGATATAAGCACAACAAACCTAGCACATCAAGTAAATGTATCTCAAACTACTTTGCATCAAACTTTGAAAACGAATTTACTGCATGCATACCATATCCAACCGTTAACGGAATTAGAATTTTCCCGCCGAGTTGCTTTCTGCGATTGGTTTCAGCGTAGAGAGGTTCAACAGCCAGATCTCGCTTCAGTAATTTTCTTCATTGACAAATCTACGATTACCAAGAATGGCATTTTTAATTACCACAATATTCACCATACGAAAATCCCCACGATATACAGCACGGCTCCTCGCTAAGATATCCGTAAATGTTTGGACAGAGTTGGTAGGCGATCAATTACTTGGACCACGTGTGCTCCCACAACGATTTTCGATGAATATTATCTCACTAATACTACTTCAGCCAAATTTAAATGCCACACATTATAACTGAGCTAACGATGAACATGTCCTCAATCATAGTACCAAGATAGTCATTTTAATAAACCCAGAAAATTATTATTTTTAAATCTATTGCACGCGAATTCCTAATAAGGCTGTTAAGGTGTGACAGGACTGCAAGCGACCATGGCGTAGAAGTTCACACAACGGCTTAATAAGGCAATGCACGAATTGTTTAGGGTTCGAATCCCGACAGATGGATTTTTTTTTTTTCATTTTTAATTGGAAAGTGAATCACATAATAGCACTCGATCATTTTTGTTATTGTAAAAATCATTGTTGTTGAAGATAAAAAAATAAAAAAACAAAATTGATCTGTAAGGATTCGAACCCTAAATAATCCGTGCATTGCGTTATTAAGCCGTTGTGTAAACCCTTGCGCCACGGCCGCTTGCAGTTCTGTCATATGTTAACAGCCTTATTAGAAATTCACGTGCAATAGATTTAAAAATAAAAATTTCTGGCTTTATTAAAATGCCTTTCCTTGTACTATGGTTGTGGAAATGTGGATTGTTAGCCCAGTTATAATATGTAGCATTTAAATTTGGGTGAAGTAGTATTAGAGAGATAATATTCACCGAAAACCAATTGTATGTATTCCCCCTATGTCCCGATCGGCCGTGGAAACCCTGTATAAATAAACATTTGTACAGGAATTTTATTTTTCAATATTACCGTACTGTCAAATGGGTTGCATATCTGAAAGAGATCACGTGGGTTTTGGTATTAAATGAAAGCACTGTATATGATCAAATTGCAATGTTGAGTGCGCAAGCTTGAGTTCGTAGTCAACGCGTTGTATCTAGTGCGCACTATATAGAACGCATGCGCACTAAATGGTCAAACTATTTAATTCATTTGACAATTAAACACTAAATATGTCATAAAATTAATGTCATTTAGTTATAACGAGGATTTTATACGTAGCTGTAGCATAGATTGCCTAGCTTCAAGGAATTTAACATTAAAAAGACTTTTAATAGCAAGTAGAGAAATTATATATTTCTGACTGGGACATAGGCCCTTAAAGGTCTATCTTGGTTCCCTCCGTCATCCTACAATCTTTTTATTTTCTTATCTATTTTATTTTTCCGCACATTGTATAATATGTAAGTACAATGTATGTATATCATTACCTACGTAGAAAAATCGTTACCTAAGATAAAAGCTATAATTAATTGTATGTAAAGCCTGTTTGACACAACGTTAAATTTACGCAAAAATTTACGAATAAATTTTCTGCAAATTTACAAAACAATTTATGATTTTTTGTTTGCAACGTACACCAAATTTTTAACACACTTTTTACCAAGGAGCATGTCATATAAGAGTGACGCATTCCACGCTAAAAATTAGACCCCTACTCGAACGCCGCCCGCAGTCATATGGTAAACTTAATTTGTAAACAACGGCGATGGCGGCACTTTTAAATTAGTACAATGCTTTTTTTTGGTTCTACATATACTCTAAATACGTGTTTCGATCTTGTTTGATCTCATCAGTGCGATATATCTATAAATATAGAAATCACAGACACGTATTTACGTGTATAAATAAAAATAAATTCTGGTAAAAAATAAAGTTAAACTCTAACAAAAATAAATATTTAAAATTCAATAAATGACATGTATATAAATAATATTACATTATAATTATAACATTCTCCTGCTTATAATAAAAATACATTAATAAATAAAACAATAGAGTCTTGAAAAAATAGCAAAATAAACTGTGTGCTCATAACGATAAATAAACTGAAATTCTAATAAACAACTACATAACGTAAGGACAATTCTTCATATGCACAAAAGACTAGAAAACCCTAAACGTCTTGCCCTCTACAAATGCATCAGCTGTCTAATTTTTCTTGCGTTACAATTAACAGATCTGTCATTAGAAGGCCGACAAATATCATCATGAAATTTCCTAATAATTAAACTCATAGATATATTTAACAGCTCTTCTTGAACGAAAGTTTAATGACTTGAATTAACACAAGCATACCATGAAAAGCTAACCTTCCGCAAAGTTACCAACATTTTCTTCTGAATAGAATTTACATGACTAAATGATATTAGCAAGACAACCATCCTATCGTAAATGTTATTAACATATAATACCAAACTAAAGTGGGATAAAGGAGATTATTTGGATCGCCAAATTCCTTAAACATTTTAAATGTATGATGAGATTCTACGTTAGCAGAGAATAAAGAAGATTTACAAACCTCACAATCGGGTAAATTAAGTTTTTTTAGGAAGAATCCAGAGACATAGGTGACACCTTGATAATTAAAATCAATTTCTTCATTAATCGGAGCATTTCGAGATGAAGCTTCTAGTTCGTTCTCATCCAATGCACAAGTCGCACTTTTAGGTTCAATAGAAGTCATAACAGATTGCAGATTACTTAAGATATGCCCACTATCCTCCTCACAATTGAACCCGACAGAATGAGAAGACACTAAATTATTTAGAATACAAGTTTTAAAATTGGCAATGAACTGATGACAACTCGGATTTCTATTAAGACCACCACACTGACGTATGACACCAACACCAAATAAATTCTCCAAATTACTATAACAATTAATAAAATAAAATAACAACTGATAATAACAAAACTTACCCGGAATCCCGGAACTGGTGCTTCTTTTGTTCATAACCTCACCTTACTCTACTACAATTTGTAATCACTACGTCATCATGATTTGCATTTTTATTGTGTCCTCAATATTGTACACCGTTGCCATGTCACTTCCTCTTATAGTTAATCATAATTATTGATAGATTTCTTAATGATAAGAGCAACAAAAAGATTTTTTAGTGAAAATATCGCTATAAACTGGCTCATATTTCATATCAAAACCTCTTTTGATGTTTGATTATAATTGCTTTAAATATAAAGCCTACAAAGACTTGGCAACCATACCATATTTAGTTTACCATCTTCCTCGAAGAGGCGCGCACATCTTGTGCGAAATTTCAAATTTGAAAGAATCCACCGTGCTTTTTACTTGCACATGGGTAAAGAGTAGTTGGAGTTTACATCTTGATGTAAGCAAACTAAAATTTGACGTATTTGTATTTAGTAGACTTTGAGGATATTTCAATTTAAAAATAATAGGTACTACTATTACATTGTAATTGATTGTGATATTAATACTTGATCCTTTGACCACGACATTATTAGTTATTGGAGGTTATGTTTGTATCTGTTGATATCTTCACCAATCGAACAATGTGCGCAGTTTTATTGCGCAGATTTACTGATACATTTAGGACACGTTCTAAATAATTTACGAACAAATATAGTAGTAAGTTTCTTTACATAACTTTCTGTTTGCAACGTGTCAAATCATTTATTCGTAAATTTTCTCGTAAAATTAACGTCGTGTCAAACAGACTTAATATACAATTTCGGACGCATTTCCATGAAGATACAATATGTCAAATATGTAATTACCAATCGTTAAAAAAATACGCCTATACAACTAAAATACGAAAACAGAATTACCTAGTACTTAGTTCCTGCTTAATATAAAAATATTTTGAAAAGTGATGGCCGTATTTGTTAGCAATTTATGTTATTATATTTAAATGCTAACAAGCTAAATTCTTTAATCTAGATTTACATATGTGCGAATGATTCGTAAATAAAGACTTGCTTGTAACTTCGAAAGAGATTTTTTTACTGTATTATTGAGTGGAGGGAATCGCGTAAGAACAATGATCTCATTTCATTTGTTTTTACGTAATACGTTAAGTCTCGTTATAAATTGTTATAAAATATATTTTCTTGATTTTGCAGGAAGCGTTAAAGAAGAAGCAGCAACCCCCTGTATCCGCCCCCAGTCCCGCGTCGTCAGTAAACACCGCCCAATCTCTAAGCAGTCTCATGGAAACCGCCACAGCACAACCAACAGTACCCTGCCTACCTATAGCCGCCACACCTGCCTCGACAGAATCAAACATCGAAGTAAGTTAATTAGACATATTAGTCGTGCAATGTCTTATTACTTGTATCTACTTAAGCAAATATGTTCTATCTATTCAAATTAATTCGGATTCTGAAAACTGATGTTGAAACCTGTTAGTATAAGAAAAATAGGATTTATGTATTGAATATGTTTGCTACCAAAGATTGATAATTTTAAACTAAAGTTTAATATGAATATCTTAGTAGTTTGGAATTACAAGTACAAAAAAAATCTATATGGCTACAATTAAAGCTGTTGTCTTCTCGCTGAACTGTCAATATACTAAACACACGTAAAGTTTGAATAAATCAATCCAGAAAATTATAGGGACATATTTTAATCGACTTATAAGCTACCACATTTTTCATACATGATGATTTACTGAAAGTAAAATTAAAACAATAGTTGTAGAGAAGCTAAAGAAAATTACGCGACAGATCAATGAGATATCATTTTCGTATTCAATATTGACGATACAAAAAGCATTTCAGTCAACTTGAATAGATAACAGATTTCAGAAGACTTGGCATTGCTCGTAATTTTTGGTAATTAACCTTAAAGAGGAATAAACTTCACAAAATCGAAGTAATAATAGCAAGAAAGGTACATTTTTATATAGTACGGTGCGACAAAAAAAAATTATACTTATTAAAAGAAAGAGAATTTAATATCTTGGTTGTAATATTACATCCTTTTTCCAATGCTGTAATGTTTCACTTAAGAAAGAAGGGTTGTTTATGTTTTTTAATTTCTCAAATATTCAATTAAGGAACGTCAGCAAAAAAATGTGTGTATCTACGTGTTGATTTCTGAAGTTGTCAACCAATTAAATGGTTATCAATTTTAGCAAATCAAAACTTTCCAGCTTTTTTTGTTTTAATAAACGCAAGTCATTAGCAAGAGCACTGCAATACCAAAGTTGTAATAAAATACTTTTTCTTGCAAACAAAAGAACATTGACGTAGGCTTAAGTCCGTCTAAATACAAGGTCATGTAGAATCTAGAAAAAACATAATCTGTATATGTATTTGAGACATCTTCATCTTAGACATTTAGAAATTTGTCGGGGTAGTGGCGTACTTCTCGTGGTACACGGGATCTTCTTTTAGAAATTGGTTTTCTGTAGTTTCTCAAAACTTTGGATGTATTTACTTGGTACCTTGGTAGCCATAAAATAGGCGAGAAAGAATGGTATAATAAAATAAAGTAGCCCTCCTAAAACACTTCAACGTATCCAAAATGTGAAAACTGCTGTTTAGTTTTTTAGATTTTTTAATTAATTTTGTATGTTTTAATAAGACCCCTATGCATGTAGAAACTGTCTGATACCCATCATTAATTTTATTGCAATTTTTTAACTTTGAATGAAATATTCTGTATAACAAAAAAGTACGTGTAACCAGTTAAAAATATGGATGACATCGAACTTTTAACGACTATTAAGCATCATCTACTGCTTACTATATATAAATTTATGATCTATGTGTTCGAGCATTTTCAATAGAAAGAATTATCTTACATCTTACTTATTTCTGTATTATCGAAATTTCTTCAATACTTTACCAAATATTGTAGATATATATTTCCATTTACAAGTGTAACAGGAATTGGTACAGTTTACACTACGTATATATTTTTTTTTTTGAAAATTGTTTCGAAACTACGAAAAAACAAAATTCAACTTATTCACCACCACATTAGCTAATGTGCTTTTTCGCACGCAATGGTCACGTTAATCTAATATCAAATATATTAGCATTATTATATACTGTTATCATCTCCAAGTATCTAGTAATCTATTCCGATAAAATGTCACATTTCGGCGACATTTACAAGCAAATTTGCAGAGTATGTCACAAAGCCATATACCAATAGACAAAGTATGTGAAAACCAAGAAAATAACGGTTCCGAGAATGCTACCAACAATGGCGGGCCAGACCTCAACATTACTCAGAACGAGACCGCTGGCGAAAGCTGTGCAAAACCTGAAACCAGCTGCTCCCTCGAACAATCCCAAAACGTAATGTAAAATGACCTTTCCTAACCACTCTTTTCCCAATCTGTCACACGGTATTTAACATTTGACAGAAAAATGTCATTTATGACAACAACTTCTTTTCCATCTTCTATTTATGACATGTTTCTTCTTGTTTCCAGGCGATAGAAGAAGGAGCATCCGCCAATGCAACCGCCGACACGAGCGTCACTGACGCCGACAATAGCGATAAAGAAGGGGACAAAGATGCCAAAAAAAAGAAAAATCGTTGTGCCACCTGTCGCAAGAAGGTTGGACTGACAGGTTAGCTTATTTCACTTATTAGATAACTTGTTTTGTCAATGCTCTTTAGCTTCGATGGCATCAGAGTCCGTCCAACACAGTATGGACAAGGAAATTGCTCACAAATGCATTCTCATTAATCATATTGCATTCGAAAGAGGAGGAAAGTATGACTGATGTGTACTAGCAGTTGAGAGTATTCATCTGCATTTTTGACGAAATCGTATTTAAATGTGAGTAATTCCCGGGCGTCTCATAAATACCTTACTATCTTACTGTGAATAGCTAAGTTTTAACACAAAATACGGTAGCCATTTACTAAGCACTTGCCCTACATTTTGCTACCGCGGAAGCTGAGTTCAAGAAGAACAAATAACAATAGCATTGGTTAATTTCTTCATTTGTTGAATAATTGTGTCATCACTGTGCAGTATTGCGTATTATACGTTTATAAGCATATTAAATGCATATGTGATTTCAAGGAATATGGACTTGTTTAATACAGGTAAATTCCGGTAGCTCCAAACACCAGAATTGTTAAATTAATTCGAGACACGTGTTTTGACGACGCGTGGATCGGCATTATGAATACCCATTTAGTATTCGGTTGATGATGACGATGCAGGCCTCGTCGAAACATGAACCGAATTAATTTAACAATTGTGGTGTTTGGAGCTACTGGAATTTACCTGTATTAAATGCATAAATGATTTCCACTCATGAACATTTTCTAAATTAATATCTGATTGCGCAAATCGCGTGGTCAATTAGTAAGCATACCAGTAAGTTAGCCTAGTTAATTCTTTATATCCAATAAGGTCCAAATTAGATTTTAATAAAGTATTTTCTTTTCAGGTTTCGAATGCCGTTGTGGAGGTCTCTTTTGCGCAGTGCATCGATACAGTGATAAACATGACTGTTCGTTTAACTACAGGGAAATGGGCGCCCAAGAAATTAGACGTAACAATCCTGTAGTGGTGGGAGAGAAGATTCAAAAAATATGAACCCCGCCACTAAAGTGCCATCATCCCGCGAATGAGTGACCATTTTATAGGGACGTTCTACAATCCGCGGGTGTGACAATACTATTTATGGTTAATAAAATATCCTATCTTTTCTCCCCGCGCTGCTATTCTCACCGTTTAGTGTATAAAAGACAAGTGTTTAATGATTGAACGGTTATCGCCGCCGCAACGACGAGTGATAGCTGTACAGTACGTTTAATAACATACATGATACATACAAAATATACATATACATAATATATAAATAACAATTGCCACCAGAAAATTCTCTGTCATTTAGTTTTACTTTAAAGCGTAAATAAATTTATAGGTATGTCATTTTAGCTTTCTCTTTCTTACGATCTTTGAGTTGTTCAATTTTGAAAAGATAAACTATTTCCACGTAATTTTACATAATCTATTTAAAAGAAAGTGAAAATAAAATTATCGGGTTTAAACAAATATTAAACGATATAATAACGTGTGTATTGTAGGTACATGAAATTTATTTAGTTAATTAATTATTAGCACTGATAATTAAGACTTGCAATTTTTTTAAATCATTGAAATTCTGTTTGTAGATGAAATTTTCTAAATAAAATTCTTTCGGGATACATTGACGGTTAGTAAAATTGGTAATAGTAGTATGAACTCTGTTTTAGATCATTTTAATTGACATAATTCATAGTTACCTAAGGATGCGTGAATATTAAAATATTTGTGTAGCATTGAAGCAATTAAATGTGTAAATATGGGAAAAGCTCTAAGAATTAAAATCTTTCTTACAGCTTTTAGTCTGTTTATTGCCTCTTAACTAATTTATTGTGTTTGTCTTGATGTAATAAATTCATAATTGTCAAATAACGCAACATTTGTAAAATTTATTGTACTTTTTTGAGTATTGCACTATTTCTAATTATATCTGTTATTTTTAGAACACACGTTTATATTAAAGTAAAAAAAAGTTGTTTTACGTCATACTAATTACACACTAGCTATCATATCTTGGTAATTGATAGGAAGTCGAATCAACTTCTAGCTAATTTTCTCTGAAACATGCCAAAATTGTGTAAAAAACC
>ML218879.1:0-60917 GCA_004785975.1 Popillia japonica
CCTATAGTGGTGATAAAAAACTCTGGTACGTTAGGCATAAAAAAGGCGACTACATCCCCTTTTTGCAGTTTTAGTTTCTTTCTGAAATTCTTATTCAGGTTTGATGATTTGACTAATACATCGTCAAATGTGTATTTTCTTTTGGTTACGCCACATTCCTGTAAACATATTGAGATAAAAAATTAAATGTGTGTTTACGTATTAAAATTGCAAAGTAGAACCAGCATAAAAGTTGGGTGATTACTAACATTTTATATTTATTATTTTAGTGTCTTATTTTTATATCTCGTACTAGGATTATGTCCCTTGTCGGTTATATTGGTTATATTTAATGTAGAAGTTATATCATGCGTACTCTTAGAAGAGTCTTTCTACGACTCTTTTGGTTGCGTGATAGATTTTTCCTCAAAGGATGGCTCTTTGCATTATATGGTCGTACAGAATCATACCGAAAGTGCCCAAATTGTAACCAACATCCTGCAGATGATTTATGGAAACCTCTAGATAACGTTACTATTTAGAATTTTTTACCAAAGGGAATACGGACAATTAGCCGTCTACTTCATACTGGATTTCTGTTTTTACATGATACAATCCAGCTGCAACGTCCAAAACGTCGTCATTGGTAAAATACTCATTGAAGAACTGGCGATAATCAAGTAATCGAATGTAATGTAGTGGCAATAATGCATAATGGCAATAATGCTTCATGCATTACGTGTAGGAAGAAGAAGATTTCAACATGTTCTATATCTGCAGGTTGTATTTTAAGTGTGTTTCTTTCCTCCTCATCATCGTTTTTGACAGCTCTAGTCGTTATTCATTATGCCCAGTACTTTAGGTGCTATTTACAAAGATATTAATAAATGCTTGTCTAAATAGTTCCTGACACAATTTAATTGAATAATGTCACATTGACAGCACTTAAATTATTTGACAGGTTGTTTGACCGGTTTGACAGGACAATATGTCTTTACATAACACATCGCTGCCCCGATAATATAAACTTCGGAAAAGACGTTTTTGAAGTTAAAACTTGGAAAACTCATGCTTCAAAATTCAACCGAGAACATCGTTACGTTTTAATGCACCAATCTACGCACCCCTCGTATATTTTATACGAGTGCGTTCGAATCGAGCTGAAATACCGTGAGCGATATAGTATTTTCTGAAACTACATATCTGTATGTAATTTATCAGTCGTCATGCAAAAATATTTTTCACGGGAAAGCTGTCACAAAAAGAAATCACAGTTATGGAAGAAAATGTAGTGCAATTAAATATTGACTTTATAAATCTACAAGCTCTACTAGGGGTTAAAAGTGTGGGATTTGTTGAATTAAAACAGTATTGCTACGAACAACGTCATCTAGTGTCTAGAGACAGTGGTCAGGGATTAATTAAGTTTATACCGGGTGTTAAAAAAACGTTGTCAGATATTTCACCCAATTATAGTACTGGTGGAAATAAACAAAAAAGTCTTAGTCAACATGGGTCCGCAATTTAACTGTTTTTGACATATAGTCGATTGCATATTTTAAAATAAAAAAATTCATTTTTCGGTTTTGAGAATAGTCCCCTTTGTCAAACAACTGATTGTGACCTAAAACTAGTTCTGTCAGACATCTGTCATCAGATTATTTATCATTTGAGTCAGTTTTTGTTCGTTCTCAGATTATGCATAAGTACACAAATGCAGAAATGGCCGATATGCATTTTATGTACCGTCGTGCGAATGGTAATGCCACTGAAGCACGGCGTATGTATGCCGAAGAATTTCCAAATTGGTTGTTACCGCGTGATAAGATTTTCTCAAGACTTCATATTCGGCTGTCCGAAACTGGTTCATTTAAAATTAATGGTGGTTCTGGTAGACCTAGATCAGTTTCTTCTCCCTCAGTAGAATTAGATATTTTGAGACGGGTAGAAGACAACCCAAATATTAGCACCCGAAGACTTGCCGCAGAACTGAACGTCAGTCATCCTCTCATTTGGAGAATTATGCGGGAACAGCAGCTCTATCCCTAGCACATTCAACGCGTGCAAGTTCTTGCTCTTCTCGATTATGATGCACGTAGGGTTTTTGTCATTGGGTTTTACGAAAGCTGGCAGAAACTCCTAATTTTGCGGCTCAGATTTTATTTAGTGACGAGACTGGGTTTACAAGAGACGGAATATTCAATTTTCATAACAATCACGTTTGGGCAGATGAAAATCCCCATGCTGTTGTTGAACTGCATCACCAAAACCGTTTTTCGCTAAATGTTTGGCTTGCTATTTTTGGAGACTGTTTAATTGGTCCAGTGTTTCTCCCTAATCGTTTAGCGGGACAAGTATACTTGCATTTTTTAAGAAATGAATTACCCGTTTTGTTGGAAGACGTGCCACTTTTTAACAGATTAAATATGTTGTTTATGCACGATGGAGCTCCTGCCCATGTTTCCATCGTAGTTAGGAATTTCTTAAATCAAGATTACAACGAGAGATGGATAGGACGAGGTGGACCCACTGCATGGCCTCCTAGCTCCCCTGACCTGCCACCTCTAGACTTCTATGTTTGAGGGCATCTAAAACAATTAGTGTACGCACGATCTGTAAACAATTTGGAAGAACTCAGGCAACGAATCGTAAATTGTTGCGAGGAAATTCGGATGACTCCAGAAATTTTCGAAAAAGTGCGTCGATCTTTTATAAGAAGGTGTGAAGCGTGCTTAGAAGTGAACGGTGGACATGCAGAACAATTTCTTTACTTTTACTTTAAATAATTTGTTTAATTTACATTGCGATCAGAATTTCTTTCAAAATTTTTATTCTAATAAAACAATATGCAATCGACTATATGTCAAAAACAGTTGAATTGCGGACCCATGTTGACTAAGACTTTTTTGTTTATTTCCACCAGTACTATAATTGGGTAAAATATCCGACAACCTTTTTTTAACACCCTGATGGTGTAAATGGTTCTCGGTTATTCCAGAGAGGGCGCCTGGAAAGATCTCGTAAGTGTCAGACAGTATATATAGACGATTTCCTAGTTAGTGTAGAAATAAATTATTAGCTCGTGTTAAATAAATAGTGCTAGTCTGTTATTCGTTAGTAAGTAATGTTATAATTGTTGAGTGCTTAGTTCGTGAAATAAGTACTTTAACGCCTTAAGATTATTTGCAAACCTGTAAAACGTAATATTAGGATAAAATTTTCACTTATTACTCTGCAAGGTTAAATATTGAGCATAATCACATTCTTCTAGTTATCAAAATTTATTTTTAATTCTTTATATTTCTCTTGTGCATTCTAATATATGTATGTATTTTATCGTTAGACTAGATCGGACGACAAAGTAGGCTTAATAATTTTCTAATCTTTGTTACATTTTTATTACAACTTATATACCACTTGGTGTTCTTTTATCTCTCGTACATATTTGCGTTTTGATAATTATGTGCTTGTTTTTGTAAGAATTGCTTCAAATTGGGGAATTAGTAGTATAAAAATCTCTGGTTTTATTGTTGTATAAGGCTCCAGTGATTCTTTCTATAAAATAAAATAAGATTGATTTGCATATGTATACGATGTCTAAGTCTATATTGCAGATGTCATTTAAAGCGACCTAAAAGTTGTAAGTTTCATAGTGCATAAATCATTCGCGAATAAATTGATATCTTGCATACCCAGATCATTGCCGTAGGTATATCCATTATTATTAACGTTTTTGTTTTATGTATACATTTGTTATCCTATTAGGAAGTACATAAATAATTACTTACTTCGTTATTACACAAACATTAATAGCACTCAATAAAATTTCACTACCATAGATTATTTTTATTGATTACATGTTTACACGTACAACTCATTCATGATGACCTTCAGAATCGGAATATGTACTTGAACTGCTTTGAGTTCAGATTTTTTATGTCTTTATATAATAAACTTGAACCTGCTTGGGCTACAATGTATTAGGATTTACCTGACATCATTGTACACTGATGAGACTACAAAGAATTTTGTATTATGTTTTAACTAGCTCCATCATGTCTCTGATCCGTTAACGCAGAATGGTCGGAGAAGGATTGCACCTGGAACATGCCCCGAGATGACATGCCAAGGAAGCTCAATTTTGTGAAAAGATTTGCCGCTAAGGTTAGTACCAAGAATGAATGGAGCAAAGACATCATCTTGAAACTCAATAGCAACGCCATCAAATCATACACAGATGGCTTCAAAACAAAAGGAACTCAGTAACCCTATTGTGGATTTTAGGACACAAAGGAGCGAAAGAAAACTAAATAAAAGACAATCTCGCTAAGAAGGGGACTAGAATATCTTTCGTGGGGCATAACAGTATAATACTGGAGAAGCTCAAAAGTTAAGTAGATCAGAGAAAATCTAAATACTGGGAAAATCTTCACGGTGTGAAGGAAGCTAAAACTATTTTGGGAATATACACATAACCAAAAGAGATCTTCAGAATGCAGCAATCCCAGCAATATTCATTGAAAGGAACACTATCAGGCCATTAAAAACCGAATGAACATCGAAATAAGCTTGGAATAACGAAGCCGAGTATAGATTTTCTGGGGAAGAGGATGAAACGTCCATCTATCTACTCTCAAACTGATCTGCACTGTGCAAATCAAGGGCTTTGCACATGAGAGCATGTGAAATTGAAGATGAAGATTTGCTACAATTTTTAATATTAGTTAAAAATTTATGCGTATAGGTTAAGAATCACCTTGTATGCAATATTAAAAAGGGATTGCAATACAGTAATAAAGTGACAGAGTTTAATTATTGAAACAATCGAGTACTTCCTAAAGAAACGAGAATAGCAAATCTAATTTACAAACAAAGCAAATAATAAGCATAATAAGCATAACCTCGCAGGTTAACACGATGTTAATCACTGATTAAATCGGGAAAAAATGTAAAATTTCTAGATGTAAATAATTACATCTAGAATACGAAATTTGTTTTGTTTTTGGGACAAACTGTTGCTAATTTAATAGCTATGTTAGGGGCAATTTATTAAGAATCTAACAACGCCTGTTGAAGAAAATTATGTGGAATCGTATACGAATATAATGGCAAGATTGGGATCAAGAGTAATTTTTTAATTCCCAGGATTCTACAGGTTAACACACAAGGTAGGGGTCGGTTGGAATCTAGCTTCTCCAAGTGCTGGATCATTATTCATCCGACAGGCTCTTTGAAGGGTTTAGTAACCAGAAAGTAATTTGTGTCCGTTTTGCAGAAGATGACTGCACAAGTAAGAAGTTTCAAAATCAAAAATTATGCAACTGCAAAGCTTTTTTGTTAATTTTTTTGGAATATCCGTAATATGATTTCATTATTTTCATCAGTTTAATTCGATGTTTAGTGCTGGAATTACTAGAATAGCAGCCCAATTTAGTAGCCCAATTAGAAGAACACTTACATACAAGATGATTGCTAGTTATACTTACAACGGCGATTTTATTCGGAAATTTGGAAAAATTATTCACTAGGTATTCAGCTAAAGTAATTTCAGGTATATATACATCACTCGATTTAGATTTTAGGCAGTTTTCTTCTATGGTTTGTGACGAATATCCTTTTTGATTTGCACATGAGACATTACAAGTGCTTCTGAGGATATTTCTAACTAAAATTCTCGATATCACAGACATTTTTGTATTGTATGGCACTATAACACATACGCACACACGCAAACTAACAAGATGAGCAAATAAAATTTATTGCAACTTCTTAATATATGCTTTCTTATATTCATTCGATCCCCTCCAGTTCTGTCGAACGTATAATTCGGATTAAATCTTTACGACATTAGCTGAATAGCTGTAGTATAAGTAAATATATATAAATTACTTCAAACAATGAATTCCAGCAAAGATAATAATTAAATATTATATCACTGACGAGATTGTGCAAAATTTATATTTAAATGTTAATGCCACGTGGATTGAATTGCTACTTTGGACAAGTGTATAGTTTACGTGCACTTCGAGATTGGTAAAAATAAACATAGTGATAAGACGCGTTGTAATTATTTACATTTCGATTCTTTATCGTGTTGAGAGTTATCCTTATCTATACACGATGGCTTTGATTGGAAGACTTGGTATTGAATTGGATAAGTAACAGATATAAATCTATATTTCAAAACCAAAAAACTTAGTGCTTGAACTGAGGCGAGTAATGTGCATCTGGCCGAACTGACCTTCGAAACAATGCAATTGGTTGCAGATTAAGTTTTTATTGGGCACAACTGCTGGCAAACGAGCTGCCGCAGAACCTATATCCTATCGTTCCACCAGATTGAGTTTCTCCTCAAAGCCTAAGTAATCGATCTACATATTAGGAGCAGAAAAACCACCTCACTCCCAACTACTTGCTTATCAAGTGAAAAAATCCATAGGATCTATCTTACATGATCTGACCAATAAGATGTGGGATAAAAAAGTGGTGACATAGATGGCCTTCATTAGAGTCAATTAAAGATGTTAATTGGATAGATCAAGTGGTCAAAAGTGGAATCATTTCTGCAGGTGTAAGTGATTCTGTCGCAGAAGTGTTAGCGATGAAAGGATTGCCCCTCGGAGAGGTGCTTTTCAACTAGAAGAAGAAAGAAATAATGACACTTACATTAGGAGAGAAGAAGCTAGAATGCTCCACTGAACTGATATTTTCAAAAACTTATTAGAAACACCCACATCCAAAAAGCGTTAGAACATATGTACGTCTGAGTTTTTAGAAGTTTTCAGATCATTGGAACTAAAAGATTAAAGGTGATTGAAGGTAATGCAATAGATCTCGGTCGTATTAGAGAAACGAAAGGTGCATGATCAAATAATTTGATCTAATTTATATTTTTTTATTGGTTATTAGGTACCTATTACAATTTTTAAATTTATGCATTTTTAACAGACATTACCAATAATAGATTTTGCACATAATACACACGATTTTGCATCTAATTACTTGTATTAGCAACTCTATAACCACGTTTGGCAGATATCATCGCACGCTATCTACTTTTTATCTTTGTCTTGGTTATGTTCTTTTAGATATTCCAATTTAATTAATCTCCTCATTATTTTTCCAGCCGGAGTCTTTGGAATTTGAGAAACTAACACAATACCACCGTCTAATTTTTTATGTTTAGCTAGTTTAGATGCAACATATTCATTCAGTTTATTCACATCAATTTTAGCACCTTTCTTAGGCACTACATAAGCTCTAGGCACTTCGCCGTATAATTTGTGTGGTATACCAATAACGGCGGCTTCTTGGACGCCTTCATACTCTCTTAGGACCTCCTCTACTTCTGCCGGAGCTACTTGCAAAGCTTTAACTTTGATTAAATCTTTGATTCTATCAGTTATATAAAGCATCCCGTCTTTATTGTAGGTTACTAAATCTCCACTTCTAAGCCATCCGTTTAAAAATGCGTCTCGCGTCTTTTTGGGTTCATTGTAGTAACATTTCATCACTTGAGGACCTTTAATTAGTAATTCACCAGTTGTATCAGGCGGGAGATGTTTTCCTGCATTATCGTCAATAGCGATAACTTTCAATAATGTGTTTGGAAATGGTTTACCCATTGATCCAGGGTATTTTCCTTGAACGGAATGTGGCATTACAGCTATTACTATAGTTTCGGTTAAGCCATATACTATCAAACAATATGAAAAATTCTTTACTATAAAATATCAGATGATCTTTACAACTTTACCCTGCAGAATGCTAATCGGTTTTCCAACTCTCTCTCTCATTCTATCTTCGTCTGATGCCCCTAGTGGCGCACCACTGCAGTATATTGTGCGTAACGATGATAGATATTCTGGTTTAACTCCCGGAAATGAAGACAGGAACATTACTATAAAAGTATAATTTAAAACGTTTAATTAGGTAATCGGGTAAGTTAATTGGTTAATTTACCCAATGGCGGTACTAACAGTAAAGTGTGCGGTCTATATGTCTTTACAGAGTTCATATAATCGACTGGTTTGAATTTAGGCAATGTTACAATTTTGACTCCATCGGTCATCATAAAAAAAGAACACGCAAACCCATAAACGTGGAACAGCGGCAGAACGACTAGGCTTATGTCTTGATGCGTCGCTTAAAAACGTATGAAATTAAAGTTAGAAACGTATGTAAGTGCAGTAAACGCCAAATTAAATGACAAGCGCTGGGAGTATGTCTATTGAATCTAAAAAATATTAAAAACGACCTTTCGTGTTTGAGCGTGTATTACTTTATGATCCCCTACCAAAAGTATTATGATCCGCCACAGACAAATATAGTCTTACTACTGCTTCGGTAAGTGGACCAACGGATTTTTAGGAGCGACTGCGGCTCCTCCTCACCTCTCACCGTCTAACTTGGCGTTTACAGTAGTGATGAATTCATACCAGTTGCTGGTTCCGATATTGCATAATCTGGAGAATGGAATTGCGTCATATTTGATACAAAGACATAATTTGTAAGTTCGACCCCTTTAGGCACACCAGTTGTACCACTAGAGTAGGGCATCATAATTGTGTCGTTTAGTGCTGTTGGCTCTATATCAGGAATGTCCGATTTTGTATTCGTTAGTTCCGACCAGTCGATTGCACCACTTGGTGTAGTATCTGTGTTCTAAAATATTTGAAAAACGAACACAAAAGTAACGGGTTCGGAAAGCACATTTGATGCAATTTTTACTTTTTATTCGCTAAAATATACATATACGTACTTACTTTGGTTTTAATAGTAATAATATGTAGATTCATTTTTGCTTCGGCGATAGCTTTTACAGCGGTTGGCAACAATACAGATGTTGTTACCAGAATTTTAGCTTCGCTGTCTATCAATTGCCGTTTGATTTCATCTAAAAAAAGTAAATAGTGTTCACCTTTTGAATAATCGAGACTATTATATTATATTACAGATAAATTTCTGTAACTCCAAACACCACAACAATACATTAGATTTTATTGTTGAACAGTTGTGGTGTTTGGAGTAACCGGAATTTATTTGTATTAGCCAAGCCTAACATACGACATACGAACCTTGACATACGATTGAATTATTGAATATTTACTAGGCAGTCATACTATTTGATCAGAATTCGTCAGTTTATTAGTTTTTCAATAAATACAAAATACAGGATTCGTTATAAAGTGCGACAAACAACTTAGATTGAAGGTTTTTGTTGTGTGCTTTTGGTTAAAATTTTAATGCTGTTTTATACCTTTTGTATACAGAATACTTATGGTAGTTATCTTTAATGCAGCTAACAAAGCACCTACAACGGTAATAGGAATTTCTGGCATGTTAGGTAAAAGAAATGCGATCGTATCTCCTCTTTGTGGTTTTAGTTTCTTCCTTAAATTTTTATTTAGATTTGCTGATTTCAATAGTATTTCATCAAACGTGTATTTCCTCTGGGTAATACCGCATTCCTATAAAAATTATAATTAATTGATCATTATGTATATTAAAAATGATAACTGGAAAGGTACTAGAATCTATTTAACTATATGCATTGGATTTGGTCTTCAAGAAACAACTGATGTGTTACATCTAATTGTAAGATATTCCGATTTTGGCTTATTTAATCGTGGCCAATAAAAACGTGCAGCTTACAAATTCGAAAATACTGAACAAAATTTGCAGAACATACGATTGGGGTCATTACGATCTACTATTTCTGTCGTCTAATTGGAAAGTTTTTGGGCCTTTTTGGAGTACGGAGAATCCCTCTTTGATGTTTGTTACGTCAACTGTGTTTGCAGGTTTGAAGGTTGTAGGTCGTTAGCAAACGTTGTAGCTTACTGAATTTGCTGTTGGTCTACCAGAATTAAGGTAGATAATTAGCCCCTCCTTACGACTGAATTTATAGAAAACTATCTATTATTTATACATACTACACCGACTTTGTTCGAATATTTTCCAAACTTAGTAATTAATAGTTCCACGAAAGTCATTTTAGGTATCTTCACCGGTGGCTCCGTAGATCTGAGGCAATCTTCTTCTATTTTTTCCGAGGAACATCCTCTATGATTCATAAATAAAACATTCCAAGTATTTCTACAACTATTCCTAATTAGAGTTCTCGATATCACCAACATTTTCTAATTGCACTTAAAATGCTTTAAGTTTTTATCCAACCCAAAATTCAGCATTCTTATGTTTAAGTCTACTTTTCCTAGTTGTCAAACACAATTCATATTGAAAATTATTTTCGGCATTCATAAAATTATTTTCAATAAATACCTGCAAGAATAATATTTAAATGTTTTATTATTGATGGGATTGTTTAAAATTCTTACATAAAAGTTTGTACGAATTAGTTATGTAAGTTGCATATTGTATTTTTCCCCAATTGTAATTCTAAAAGTGATACGTGATACTAAATAAAATTTTGATATTTATGAACACAATCAATGCCGTTTTTAATGAATTTACATTGCAATGTCAAATTTGACAGCCATAGGCGTTTTTAGATAATTTTTTTAATGATATTGTGTCCAGGTGTCCAGTGTCAGTGTTTAATAAGTCTGTAAGCAGGTTGCTTAGTGGTGCTTTATACGTATAATGATTACCTTAACTAGATCGATAAGAATATGCATACCTTTTCTGCATTATTTACTATTACCAGAAGTTATTTACCAAATTGCCAAAATCGGCTGTGCTGGTCAGTACAGTAGAGTACACCAAACTTAATGAAGGATTTCGTGGAGTTCGTACCCCATACCATCTTATAGGTAGAATACCTATTCCGATCCATCTTATCTTCAGAAGCCAACTGACGAAGCTTCCATGCATTGGTAATTGCCATAGGCATATAGATTAGTAATGAGTATCTAATATAATTTTGAATCATTGTTTTACTACCTGTATAGATATTACCATAATTCGTAACTATTCTACACACACTGCTTTCGTAACAACCTGTCGAATGGGCGTTTTTCTGGCCAATTTTTACTCAAGGTTAGAACCTGGCTCTAAAGCCACCAAGAAATTGATTGTTGTTGTTGATGTTTAAACTAAAACCGACAAGATTTGTCTTTAGTAAATTGTTTGGTTTATCTAGGCAATGGTGGTAGAATTAGAAAACAAAGTATACCAACAAAAATTTTTAATTCATTATTCGTATAAAATATTATCGTTAACTAATTTCTCAAGGTTTTCAGTTTAGTACTAACGCTTTATCAGACATTTGCCAACGAGGACATCCTTTTTTTCCAGGTGTGGAAACAAATTTAACTTTTAGCTTTTTAATTGATTGGAAGACAACTTTATCTTTTTATTTCATTGCCGCTGATGTCCCATTTAGAGTCATTCGATTCCATTTTTGTTTTATGTTCGACAAGATGTACAAGAACACCTGAATTGCCCACAACATCATCATCTTCATCTGTCGTTAATCCTCATTTGGCGGAAGGATAGTTTGACTTCATACTGTTCAGTTATGCTTATAACAATAGTGGTTGCATTCATCAGATTGAGCAACTATTAGCCAGCATTATGATGACCGATATTTACATAAATTTAGCTCCTCAAGCCTATAAACCCTGTCATTGTAAACTCATCAAAATAAAATTAAACATGAAAGGTATACATCAACTTATTTTTTGTTATTCTGATTATTTCTTCGAACCGCAACTTATCAACAGGTATAGTATAAAAGTAACTGGTCGGTGGGCGGCTGGTGCAAACTCAAAGAGTTTGGTGACCATCTAGTTGAAGGTCCTTGGCTTTGTGGCCTTGCCAATAACCAATGGTTTTACTTTATGAGTACCAGTAGCGTTAGAGCATACTAAAATTGTTACTCACTGCTCGATTTTTCTACCAGCAGCAGTTTTTCCTGCCGACGATATAAATGTTTTGTCTGGTAACAATTTCCAAGAGAGTCCTGATTCATTGGCACTGTAAAGTTGATCCAATGCGATACCAAGTTCTTCTATTTTATTTTTTAACTGAATTTCAAACGGTTCCACGAGTTCTGGTTGAGACGATAATTTGTCGCCAGAAATGTTTAAAAAGCGAATTCCAAATCGCTTTCTAAACCGTTGTACCCATCCCTCACTGCCTCCAAATTGTTTATCATTTCCTCTAATTTGTGAATGCAGTAATTTCGCTTTTTGCTTTACATATATCGTTGATTAAGAAACCACTTTTACAATTTTTTTTCCTTTCTTGGAAACTCGGAACTCTTTAATGTTTGTTGTTTACTTGGTCCGACATATGTATCTCTCACAGCTACAGAAATCATTTCCCTTTTTTGCTTTATTTTACATATTGTAGATTTGGCCACACCGTACTTTTTAGCTAAATGCGTAACACCTTCTCCAAGTTCTTGAATCACAAACGATTTCTCATGAAGAGTAGATTCTTCAAGACATTTTATTGATTTCGGTCATGATTATTGATGAATAGGCTTGATTGTTGTTAAATTGTGAAAATTACAAACATATTAATTATAATTAGCATTTTCCATTATACCTTATAATCTTTCATACTGTATGCACGTAATCATCCTATTACATTTTATTTAAATAACAATGCACAAGAAATTTCTATTGAGTTTGAGTGCTAATTTTATACTTAGCAATGAATAAAAACAACGAAGTACCATTTTATAATTTACGAATTCGTAATGAAGTTCAACACTTTTGCCGTCTTTGAACCATAGTACAGCGTTAAATGAATCATTTTTAATTTATGAGAATATGAAATTGAAATGCTATTTCAGTTATTTAAAAAAAGCATGGAAAATGTTATGTTGATAATTATTTGGGGCAGCGATATAATAGAACATATAGTCTTAAGCGCCATTTCATTATGACCACCCTGCTAATAACTTGTTGGAAAACCTTTAGCCCTCAAAACTGCGAGCACACAGCTTGGCATGGAATTCACAAAGTGCTGATAGGTAGTCTGAGGTATCTGATTCACCCCGCAGATCTCTACATACATAATTAATTAAAAAGTCTGACTGCATGTACAATCCGTTTATAACAAATGTCTTTTCTTTGCTTCATCATTCTCTAAAGTACAACGCCCGTAACTTTTTCTTCTTCTTATTATTGATTGCGTTTATCAGTCTAAACTAAAAATGTAGAGGAACATGGTTCTTTTGGGTAGTAAGTTTTATTTGATATTGTTAAATGCATCTATTGATTCAGAATATTCTGTTCCTTGTGTGTTTAAAGACTTTACAAACCAGGGAATTCTTATTTCATTGAAACTTTGAACTAAACGCAACAATCAAAAGCAATCCAAAGAAAAGATTAATATAACTCAAAAGTTATTGAGAGACACCCCGTATAAGTAATTTAATGTAATGTAATTTAATTTAAATTAGATAGACATAAGTAAATCTTCTAAGCCTGTAGTGCTTAGGTCACTGTTACAATGTCTAGAAACAGTTAACTATTATTTTTTGCTTTATAAAAAATTTCTTGCCAGAAAAACTTAAAGCCAAGTTAATAAACTCTAATGGAATTGTATTGATCGATCTGTTGATAGGGTATTCAATGTATTAGACCAGGCACAGGATTTGAATATGTTAGATAAAGAGATACAATGAATGCATTCGTCGAAGCGAGCAGTATCATGGGTGGTAGCAGTTCCAATGAAGAAAAGTAAATTATCATTTCCCATGCTGGAAATAGTGGAGGCACGATACCAACATCTTCCGAAACAATGTTTACTTTGTGGGAAGTTACGGGACAACTAGTCGCACTACTAATAATGGCGATCACTAGATTCTTCATCTGGCGGCGTTGCAAGAAATTTATTCATAAGAAGGAACATTTCCAGGAGCCACAAGCTCCTCGCACGATTGAGTGGACGCTAATTTGTCTACTCGCCCTCAAACCTCCGGCATAACGAAACACAATTAGTCTGAAGTGATTGCTAAGACACCGGAAGTGTCAGGGCAACTAGCAAACATTCCGCAAGAGTTCACATACAAGAGTGGCAAACCGATCAAAAATATCAAAATAATCCAGCATTCCAAAACTAAGATAATAAAAGAAAGTTTATCACTTTGCCTACATCTCCGCTGGGTTTGGAATTTTGGCATCATCACGGCTTTATTCACTAGCCATAGCTCTCTAAAAAGTGTGCAGAGTGGCCAACGATATATGCTGATTTTGTTCTAAACACCTCTTAGAAGATCGTAAACTTCGTCAGAAGTTTGGAGATCAATTAGAACCAAAAGATCAAGGGAATTCGCATTAGAACTCAGAGGTCGCATTGGAGAGAGAAAAGGTTGCTGATCAAAGCATCAGTCATCTAATATTTTTTATTGGATATCTCGTATTAGAAACTTGAAATTTATGCATTGTTCACATATATTATCAATAACACATTTTATACATAATACACATGATTTTGTTTCTAATTACTTGTATTGCCATCTGTATAACCACGTTTGACAGCTATCATCACGCGCTATCTACTTTTTATCTTTGTCTTGGCTACGTTCTTTTAGATATTCCAATCTAATTAATCTTCTCAATATCTTTCCAACCGGAGTCTTTGGAATTTGAGGAACTAACACAATACCGCCGTCTATTCTTTTATGTTTAGCTAGTTTAGATGTAACATATTCATTCAGTTTATTCACATCAATTTTAGCATCTTTCTTAGGCACTACGTAAGCTCTAGGAACTTCGCCGGATAATTTGTGTGGTATTCCAATAACGGCGGCTTCTTGGACGCCTTCATACTCCCTTAGAACCTCCTCTATTTCGGCCGGAGCTACTTGCAAAGCTTTAACTTTAATCAAATCTTTGATTCTATCAACTATATAAAGTATTCCGTCTTTATTGTAGGTTACTAAATCCCCACTTTTAAACCATCCATTCAAAAACGCCTCTCGGGTCTTTTCGGGTTGATTATAGTAGCATTTCATTACTTGAGGACCTTTAATTAGTAATTCACCAGTTGTATCAGGCGGTAGATGTTTTCCTGCATTGTCGTCAACAGCGATAACTTTCAAGAATGTATTTGGAATTGCTTTACCCATGGATCCAGGGTATTTTCCTTGAAGCGAATGTGGGGTCATAGTTGCTGCTACAGTTTCGGTTAGGCCATATGCTATCAAACAATATGAAAAAATTCTTTACTAAAATGTGAGATGACCTTTAGAACTTTACCCTGCAGAATGCTAATGGGTTTTCCAGCCTTCTCTCTCATTTTAGTTTCGTCTGATCCTCCTAGTGGCGCACCGCCGCAGTATATTGTGCGTAACGATGAAAGATATTCCGGTTTAACACCCGGAAATGAAGACATGAACATTACTATGAAAGTATAATTTGAAACGTTTAATTAAGTAATCCGGTAAGCTAATTGGTGAATTTACCCAGAGGCGGCACTAACAGTAAAACGTGTGGTTTATGTGTCTTTACAGAATTCATATAATCGACTGGTGCAAATTTAGGCAATGTAACAATTTTGACTCCATCGGTCAGCATAAAAAGGCAACACCCAAACGCATAAATGTGGAACATCGGTAGAACGAGTATGGTTATGTCTTGATGCGTCACTTAAAAAAATATGAAATTAAAGTTAGAAACTTAAGTACTGTAAACGCCAAATTAGATGACGAGGGGCAGGAGCAGTATTAGAAACAGTGGATTCTACATATCTCACACTATTCTATCTGGTACTATAGTTATTTGATACATTGTCCTTTTTACCAGGACTTTTTCTTCCCTATTTGAAGCTGTATTTCTTTTTTGAATAATTATTTCTATTCTTTGTACAGACACACCAGTTGTTTCATGAACACATTCTATTGTTTCATCTTCACGGCGCTGATGTACTTTTGTGCTTATAAAAAGTATTGTAAACATTAAAAACGCCTTTTCGTGTTTGAGCGTGTATTACTGTATGATCCCATACCAAACAAATTTTGATCCGCCACTGACAAAAATAGTCTCACTACTGCTTTCGTAATAGTAAGAGGACGTATGGACGACTACGGCTCATCCCCACCTTTCGGCATCTAAACTTGGCGTTCACAGTGGTGGTGAATTCATACCAGTTGCTGGTTCTACCATTTTAAAATCTGGAGTATGGAGTTGAGTCATATTTGATACAAAGGTAGAATTTGTAAGTTCGACCCCTTTAGGCACACCAGTTGTGCCACTAGAGTAGGGCATGAAAATTGTGTCATTTAGTGCTGTTGGCTCCACATCAGGAATGTCCGTTTTTGTATTCGTTAGTTCAGACCAGTCGACTGCACCAGTTGGTGTAGTATCTGCATTCTAAAATATTTGAAAAACGAACACAAAGGGAACGGATTCCGAAAATACATTTGTTGGAATTGATACTTTTTATTTGGCTAAAATATATACTTACGTGTGTTTTAATGGTAATAATATGTACATTCATTTTTGCTTCGGCGATAGCTTTTAGAGCGTTTGGCAACAATGCAGATATGGTTACTAGAATTTTAGCTTCGCTGTCTACCAATTGCCGTTTGATTTCATCTGAAAAAGAGTGAATAGTGTTCACCTTTTGAATAATCGAGACCATACGATTAAATCATATTACAGATAAATGTTGTGGCATTTGGAGTTACCGGAATTTATTTGTATTAGCCAAGGCTACAGTCCTTGACATACGATTGAATTATCGAATATTTACTAGGCACGCAGTCATACTATTTGTTCAGAATTCGTCAGTTAATTATTTTTTTAATACAATATACGGGATTCGTTATAAAGTGCGACAAATAACTTAGATTGAAGGTTTTTTGTTGTGTGCTTTCGGTTAAAATTGTAATGTTGTTTTATACCTTTGGTGTATAGACAATTTATTGTAGTTATCCTTAATGCAGCTAACAAAGCACCTACAACGGTAATAGGAATTTCTGGCATGTTAGGTAAAAGAAATGCGACCGTATCTCCTCTTTGTGGTTTTAGTTTCTTCCTTAAATTTTTATTTAGATTTGCTGATTTCAATAGTATTTCATCAAACGTGTATTTCCTCTGGGTAATACCGCATTCCTATAAAAATTATAATTAATTGATCATTATGTACATTGGCAATGATAACTGGAAAGGCACTAGAATCTATTTAACAATAAGCATTGGATTTGGTCTTCAGGAAACAACTCATCTCTTATGTACATCTAATTGTAAGATAGTCCAATTTTGGCTTATTTAATCGTGACCAATAAAAAAAGTGCAGGTTACAAATTCGAAAATACTGAACAAAATTTGCGGAACATACGATTGGGGTCAGTACGATCTACTATTTCTGTCGTCTAATTGAAAAGTCTTTGGGCGTTTTGGTAGTATGAAAAATGAGAACGATCAAGAGGGAGATGAAACTACTAAACAAAGTAGTAATAAATTAAGGTTTAGACTATCGAACACATAGTTTTTGTTTGATCACATTGATAGTTCCCAATTTAATTATTGATTTAATATTCACGGAAAACTATCTACTATTATTTACACATACCATACCGACTTTGTTTGAATATTTTCCCAAATTAGTAAGTAATAGTTCTAGTAAAGTTATTTTCGGTATCTTCACCGGTGGCTCCGTAGATCTGAGGCAATCTTCTTCTATTTTTTCCGAGGAACATCCTCTATGATTCATAAATAAAACATTACAAGTATTTCTACAACTATTCCTAATTAGAGTTCTCGATATCACCAACATTTTCGAATTGCACTTAAAATGCTTTAACTTGCATTTAAGTTTTTATCCAACACCAAATTCAGCATTCTTATGTTTAAACTCTACTTTTCCTAGTTGTCAAACACAATTCATATTGAACATTATTTTCGGCATTCATAAAATTATTTTCAATAAACACCTGCGAGGATAATATTTAAATGTTTTATCATTGATGGGATTGTTTAAAATTCTTACATAAAAGTTTGCACGAATTAGCTATGTAAGTTGCATGACTTTTTATTTTAGAAGCGTTCGAATTCGTTGTATTCTTATCAAGTCTAGACTTATCAGCTCACGATATCTTCGTCGTATAGCACTAGCGGTGAATTGCACAAGTGATAGAGATAAATTTATTTATAGAAGATCGTTTTCGCGGTTTTACGCGTCTTGTTTCCTCAGTGCTTATATCTTAGATTTTCCCAGATTGCAACTGTCTGGTCTGCAAGTTGAAGGTAAATATGTAAAACGTTTGTATGTTTCACCAATTTTAATTCTTCAACTGAAACCAAATAAAATTTTGATATTTATGGACAGAATCCAAGCGTTTGAATTTAAATTATACTGTCAAATTTGACAGCTGTATATGTGATTCTTTTGAATGACATATTATGTCAGTTTAATGCAGAAATAAGTGTCCAAAGAGAGTGCTAGTTGCTTGATGGTACTTGATATAATGATTACTTTCACAAGCTTGATGAAAACATACATACATACCTTTTCCGCATTGTTTACTACTACCAAAAGTTATTCGCCAAATTGCAAGAATCAGCTGCAGTGATGCATGAATGCGAGAAAATCTGAAGGCAATCTTCAATCTTATTTCTGCGTGAAATACACTAGAACAAAGTTAATGAAGGATTTTGTGAAGATCGTGGTCTATATAGTATCTTGTGGGTATAATATGTATTCAGATAAATGTTATCTTCAGAGGCCGACTGACGAAGCTTCCATGCATTGGTAATTGCCAAAGGGCGTAGACTATTAATCAGTACCTAATATCATTTTGAATCATTGTTTTACTTCCTGTATAGATCATACGGTATCATAATTTGTAACTATTTTACATACACTGCTTTTGTGCCAAACTATCCAATGAGTGCTTTTCTAGGCAATTTTGACTCAAAGTTAGAACTTGGCTTTAAAGCTAACTAGAATTCGATTATCGTCATTGTTGGTTATTGATTTTGCACAATATGTGCTTACGGCACAATAACTTCCATTTGAGCAGCAATGTTTAAAGCATAACCGATAAGATTTGCCTTTAGTACATTGTTTGGCTGAATGGTTTCCATAAGTACATCAAGTTTCTTAATTCGTATAAAACAACGTCTAATCTACCATGTTTTTTACAATGATATTGTCAACGAATTTGTCAAAACTATGTTTTGGGCTAATGTTTTCAGTTTAGTACTAACGCATTATCAGACATTTGCCAAGGGCGCCATCTTCTTTTTCCAGTTTAGTGGAAAAAAGTTTATCTAATTTTCGTTTTATTTCCCATGTTAGTTAATCCATTCCCTGCGGAAAATACTGTTGTCAGGAATTCGTCAACCTGGTCTTCAATAATGTTCACGTCAGAGGTTGTTGTATAGGGATTATGGCTCCTAATGTGCTCCATTGCGCCCACATTGCCCACACCATAATACCCTCGCCACTGGCTTGGGCTGCGCGAGTTAGACATTTAGTAATCTTTATCAAAGTGAACAATATCTCTTTACAAACTTTACAAAAACAATGCAAAGGAAAGATTAATACAATTTATCAGTCACTAAGAGACACCCGGTATAAGTAGCTGTAATTCAATTTAAATTAGATGTAAATAAACCTTTTAAGCATGTAGTGCTAACGTCACTGTGATGTTTAGAAACAGTTAAGCTATTATTTTGTTGTTTTATAGAAAATCTCGTGCCAGAAAAACCTAAAGCCAAGTTAATAAAGTCTATTAATAGTAAAGTATATGTATGTTGTTACTATGATACTCAGTAATTTGACTACTTTCATTAGCACATGCGTTATTTTCTGAATAACTCTCTGTCTCGTGGGAGTCAGTTTCTACTCAGTTTTAATAGTGTAGTTGTAAATATTAGTAATCTAGATTAAGCAAAGTTGTATTAAACGATTAATATATTTTTCTGTTACAGCACAGATAAAATAACTGGATTGAAGATGTCTGAATTAATTGCACCAATCGCTATTATGGTAGCGTTATTTGTGATCAACGCAATAGTAGTCTTCTTTATATATCGATACAGGCAAAAGGAAGCAGCTAAGGTACTATATTCAGAAGAACTGAAAACATTTCGTACAGTCAGAGTAGAAAAAGAGTAGAAAATAAATACATAATGTTTTATAATTGAATTTATATTAATACAGTAAAATATGTTGCCATACTTAGTATATCTATACTGTATTGCTTTGGATATTCTTTAGGCACTATTCAAATCAGTGTTTGTAGTTATGCATTTGATCTAATAATGGAAACTCTGTAAAATTTAGGTTGATACTGATATGTAACTTTTATATAACCTTTATATACATATATAAATGTACCATTTTGTAAATGTTCGGTATAATGAAAGAATATTTTTTTAATTATGGTGTTTTTTAGTATACTTACCTAGCCTCCTAAGTTGCTGTAGTTTCTTTCAGAAATGATTACGTAACCAAGATATAGGTAGATGTTTTGAAGTAGTACTTGAAAACTGTTTTCTGGTAGGTAATATGTATTTGATTTTCTTGATATACAGTAGTGTCCGGTTATAACGAACTTGAACGGACTGTCGAAAATAGGTCGGTTTAGCTGAGGTTCGTTTTAAGTGAAAACTCACAAGGAAAAGTACATACATACATATAGTTACAACCTGATCTAAATCTTTCGTTTAATTTTTCTCATTTACAGTATATGAGTATGTGAGACAAATACATATAAACATACAACAAAACAAACAAATTGTATACATACATACATAGGTAGCAAATAAATGTTAAATAAATTTTATTTAAAATATTTATGTAAGGTTAGTTTGTTTTGTTTGTTTATTCAAACAAATTTTATGAATATATAATTATTACTCAGTTAGTTTTTTAAGAATATCATGGGGAGTGTGACGCGACTGGAGAAAATATTGGACGGCATCAATTTATCTAATCGCATCTGATGTAGTTGAAACAGGTACTATTTCATCGCTCTCTATTTCTTCGGCTTCCTCATCTTCTGCCTCACTATCAATATTCTTGTTACTTACGCCAGCAATCATCACTTAAAAGTTCTACCTTCACAAGATTGTCATCAAAGTGAACGTATTCATTGAAGTTAGCTTGAGCAAACGTATTATCTTGTTGGTTCCTTTCAAGCCATTCGGTTAATGGTAGATCATCATCTGAATCAAATTCACCTTCTCTCATGATAAACCCACCGTGACGAAAACAATTAACGATTGTTTGTCTTGTTACCACTTGCCATGCCATATGAAGTAAGTTTAAAGCATTTTTCGTTGTCAGCATCAATAGCATTTACCATTTTCGCAAGAAGACGTCGGTAGTTGCTTTTTAAACTATGTATAAAACCCTGATCCATGGGCTGCAATTTTGGACTTGTGTTGGGTGGCTTAAAGACCAATTTAATGCAATCTAAGTTTTTAACGTCAGGGTGCGCTGGACAACGATCAATTAGTAATAATATTCTTCTTTTCTTACGATACAATTCGTCATTCCATTCTCGCAATTCATATTGGATTTATTATTTACAGGTAGTTGTTTAATATTTTTAAAACACCTGGGGTGTTTAGTCTTACCTATTATCAACAATTTTCTCTTTTCTGTTCCCAATAGATTTGCCGCTATTAACACCGTAATCCTTTCTTTAGACATCTTTCCACTGGAACATGTCTCTCCCATGAATCGCAATGTCTTATCAGGGTTAAGCTTATAAAATAAGCCAGTTTCGTCGGCGTTAAATATATCGTCATATTTAGTTTTCGTTAATAAGCGGCCAACTGTTTTCCAGCCAATCATTTACAATATTGATATTAACTGCGGCTGCTTCGCCAACAATTTTTCCGCTGGTAATGTTATGTCGTTTTTTAAATCTTTCAATCTAACTTCTACTAATTGTACTTTCACTGTTCGTTAACAATTTATTGCCGAAATCTTTTGTTTGTAACACAGCTCCACTAACAGTTACCTTATTATTTCCTTGCTGGCTAAACCATTTTAATAAACTTTGGTTAACTTCTGGGTTGGTAGGTTTTTTAACTTTTTTAATGCTTGAATTTAAATGTTCAATATTCTCCAATATTTCTTCCTTTTTCTTCCAAATTGTAGTAATCGTAATCGTTGATTTATTTAGTTTTAGTTCTCTACATATATCACTTTGCTTTGCACATTTTTTGTAAGCGTTTTATAATATCGTACTTGTATTTTAACGAAAATGATTTTCGTTTTTTATCTAATGCAGGGTTAACGTCACTCATTTTTATAACTGACGGCACCAGTATACGTATAGCACGGTTAGAGACTCGATGTTGACTGTTGACTGCTGTTTGTCTTTTTAGCGAAGTCTGTGTATTTTCGGGGAAGTCCCTTATTTTATTCGTGAAAAATTCGGTATATTAGAAAACTTCTGAAATTTTATACCTAAAATGCGGTTCGCTTTATCCGAAAGATCGTTTTATACGAGTTCGCTATAAAAGGTAAAAATTAACACTATTCTTACGGAAATTTGGTCTGTGCCTTGGAGGTTGGTTCCTTATAACCGTGAGTTCGTTTTAACCAGGTTCGTTATAAATGAATATTACTGCATAAGCAAAAGATGATTTAACCAACTTTGTGTTTTTTTTCTTGAGGAACTGCTGCCCAAATATCTTGCAATCTTATATTGACAGTTCTTGTAATGGCCTAGGAGGATGTTCCAGAGCCTTAATCTCTCTCCCGAAATTGCCTTAGATATGTTCAATGGGGTTAAGATATGACATCGGCGGCAAGTAGTTCTTGCCTTGCGATGTTAGCAATATGTGTCCGAGCATTATCATGCATGAATACAAATTCTGGCCCATGTAGACCATCAAATAGTTCAACAATTGGAACTATCACATCATCCTAATATATTTCATGGCAGTCATTGTTCCCCTATTTATGACATAAACGTTAGTACGGCCATCAGGAGTTATGCCACCCCACACCATAACTGATCCGCCACCAAATGTTTCCTTTTTTCGTATGGCACACTGTGCAAATTGTTCTCCTTGTTTTCTCCACACTCTATCACGATTGTCATTAGTTGAAAAACAAACCGTGTCTCCAGTTTTCAATTTCTCAATGGAAGTGAATTTGAGCAAATTCTAATCGACCTGTTCGGTGGGCAGCCGTTAACACTGGCCCAGTAGCAGGTCGGTACGGTTTTAGACCAGCATCAGCAAACCTTCTTCGAATAGTATCTATGCTTACTGCGACACCAGTTGCATTCTGGATGTCATTTCTTAATGTCTTAGCAGCGCAAAATCCTCTTCGTTTAGCATTAATCCCCAATAATCGGTTTTCTGCGATCGCTGTCTTGCGTTTTCTACCTTGACCTGGTGGTCTGCGGTAGCTATCAATTTCTTGATATCTTCGCCAAGCTCTACTAATGACAGATTGTGTAACACCCAGTCTTCGGCCAACTTCTTGTTGAGGGTACCCTTCTTCGACAAGGGTTACCAATTTTACAACTTCAACTTCCGATAAATGACGATGTTATCTGTTACCGTTCATGGCGTGCAGTTTTAAGATAATATGTTAGATATTACATTAATCAAAATTGACACCTTTATAAAAATTATCCCATAATTTTGCGACGAAATGTATGATACAATAATTGGTATGGTAAGCGGACTGTAACTATACTAGGCAGGCGTTGAGGCGCAAATGTGGGACAAAGATAACTGTCAAGTTAGGTGTATCTATCTCGATCTGTCACATTGTGATCATAGGAGATATTACAGTAATTCAGTTTTATTTTCTAATTTAATAGGAAAAAGTGAATATAAATTTAGAATAATTTCAGAAAAAATTATTTGTCCTATCATAGTTATGAGCTGTAGCGTATACCGATATAAAAACGAACATACTAAACGAAATGGAATACAGTTTCATAGGTAGGTTAAATTTTAGGTTATCTCTATGATGTACTGCAATTTATTTTCAGAACACATACATACTTACGTAGCAATGACATAACAAAAATGTGTTTTCGTTGCAGTTTTCCTTGAATGGTCGCAAAAAGAAATAACAGTATACTAACTCAACCAAATCGTCTATACTTGAATCGTCGAAGAGACGCTTACTAAACGTGGTTATATATTAGCGCAGCGTTGCCAAAATTACGGCATCTGTTCAGCGATTAAAGTATAGTGCATGTATTATACAACCACATTTCCAAGTAAGAACAGCAGCAGTTTTAAGATTCTTAACACTTCAAGCTGTAGATACCCAACGTATTTCAATTTGTACCACATTTGAAAAACTTCTCGGAGAAATCTGATATACTGTACAAGTCACGTGCAGGAAAGATAAAGACATATGCTGATGAAATATCATCAACAGAATCTCCATTTGTATATTGTTCTTTTTATTCTAAAGATCATTATAGTTTAGGTACAGTTTTTATTTGTAGAAACAGTCTAGAGAGTCTGATAGAGATAATCTAAAGTGTGTAAACAAATAGACAAACATTAAATTGAAGTCACCTATAGAAGCATCCTTAGAATGTAAAATTAAGACATTAATTTTAATAATAATCTTGCAGTGTGTTAGAAAGAGATAGTAATCCCTAAGTACGGTACGTTGCATATTTTTCATGTGGCCAACTAGATGCCTGTTCAATTATACGAATAGTATATGGAGTTCAATTATATGAGGCTCAATAAACTGGCATCCAGGCATTATGCCGAGTAACTAGTACCAGAAGCGAATGTAGAAAACAAGTGCTACACGACGAAGCGTAACGGGAAGTGCATTCTTCTAAAAAAAACACAGCTGGACAAACTCAAGAACATAAGAGCTAGAAGTCACTGGATACCAGTGTCAGAGCTAAGGGCATTAAGGCTATTTGAACTGGTTATTGTCCTCTAAGATGGCAAAAAGATGGTATTCCAGAAGAAATCAGAAGGAAATGAAGAATAATCTTCTATATGTAAACAACTTTGATATACTTAAAAATATATTTATCAATTTTTGTACCTTTACAGTATAAGTAACAAAATATAAAACTGTAAGTAGTTAGTTTGCACTGATTACGCGTTAAAATACGAACAATGCAGCCCACATCCAATTACAATCCCTTATTCTTGTACAGTTCTTTCAAGTTTTTCCTTAAGAGTTTCCCAGAAGCATTCCTCGGCAGGTTATCAATAATACTAATACCACCAGCGAGTCTTTTATGTTTGGCAACTTGCGAAGCAACATAGATTTGCAACTTGTCAACATCAATTGTACTATTCGGTTTTGGTAAGACATACGCTCGAGGCACCTCGCCGTGTCTCTCATGAGGAATACCGATTACAGCCGCATCTGCTACGCCCGGGAAATGCCTTATGATTTCCTCTAATTCAGCCGGCGGTACTTGGAAGCCTTTAACTTTAATGAGTTCTTTCATTCTGTCCGCTATAAACACCATTCTATCTTCGTCACAACGCACTAAATCTCCCGTTTTGAACCACTCATCTTGGAATGTTTTCTCAGTCTCTTCCGGTTTGTTTAGGTAGCCTTTCATGACTTGAGGACCTTTTACCCAAAGCTCTCCAGTTTGATTATAGCCGAGATGTTTACCATTCTCGTCGACGACTTTTATTAAAGTGTTGGGTAGTGGAGTGCCCATACTTCCTGGAGATTTTCCTTGAAGTTCTAGCGGTATTAAGGTTACACCAGGAGAAGTTTCTGATAGGCCATAACCTGCATAATACAAAATTATTTATTGCTGACATTACGGTTTATATCTAGATGTCTACCTTGGATGACATTCAAATGATTTCCGACTTTTTGTCTCAATTTTTCCTCATCTAAGGCTCCTAGAGGTGCCGCTCCAGATGTAACTATACGCAATGAAGATAAATAGTCGGATTTTACTCCAGGATGTGTGGAAAGAAATATTACTGCCAAAAAAGAATTTTTAAATACATTAAAATTAAACGATTCAATTTCGACATACTCATAGGTGGTACCAACATCAAAATAGTTGGGGAATACTTTTCTAGAGACATAATGTAAGTATCTGGGGTAAATTTCGGTAAGGTAAGTACTTTTGACCCATCCTTCATTAGAGCCAGCATTGTAGTGAATCCATAAACGTGAAACATGGGTAGAAGGCCAATCGTTATATCTTGTGGGGTGTTTTCTGGAAAAATTGAAAATTTGCTTAACTTGAATTAGAATATGTATTAAATTTGCATTAATATACCTGGTAAAACTAATTTAAACTTTGGTTGAGTAACTTGGGATATATTCGCTACGAGATTATTACTTGACAGCTCAACTCCTTTAGGGAGACCCGTTGTACCGCTTGAATATGGTATGAAAACAGTTTCATCTGGTGAGGGTAGTTCAATATCTGGAATATCTGGGTTTAAATCCACCAATTCTTGAAAATTTATTGCACCAGTCGGTACAGATTCATTTGGCTGAAAGAATACATTTGTAATTTTATATTACATAGGAAGTGTGCATATTTAGAAGTAGAGTAAATTGTTGCACACATTTAAATGGTTATGTTCCTGTATTCCAATCAAAATAGCAAACATTATCGATACCTGCAATTTTCAATATATATGTATCTTACAAGCTGATTTATTTTTGATCCTCACCATTGCGATCTCGCTTATTATTGAAGATAGACGGTAGGTTTAAATTTGGCAAAGTTGCTAATTTTTGTGGTTATTATGATTCCGAAAAGAAAGTAGACCTACAACAAATGACGTTCGAGATTTTTCAAAAACTCTGAAAAATCTAATTTTTTATTTTGCTTGTAGCACTTTTATTTGGTCTTGCAGAGAAAAACTAAAGACACACTCTCGAAGCCACTTTTGCTCCTCTATCTAATGGTGTACTTAAAATTTTTATACGACGTTTCGTTTTCTTTGGATAATCATCAACTTTGTTATTTCTTATGAGCGCCATATTGGATTTTGACACAGCTAGAAAGATTTTCTTTTTCTGATTTGCCATGGAATTTTGAAATGAACTTGCATTAGTACTGGAAAAATGGTGTGAGAAGAGAGGCAACGAGAAACAAGATATGTTATAACTCTAGATCACTATCACCCACAGGACACCAAGCACTTGGATAAATGGCATTTATCCAAGTGTTTGGTGTCCTGTGGGTGATAGTGATCTAGAGTTCTACTTCGGCACCAAGAGATTCAGTGAATATTTGTGTAAGATATGTTATGTAGTACAAATATTTGGAATTTTACCCTAATGTATTTCGATCAAACATTCTACCATAATAATAATAATTCATGCCTTCACATTCCCAACAGTTTGTACCAATTACAGGGGCCATCGGCTGGCAATGAGTTATTATTATGCCTGCAGATGTAGACCAACTTAAGGTGTTGCCTTTCAGCATTTGCCATGGAATCTGGGAAACTACAGAAAACCAAATTCAGAAAGAACATACCGGAGTTCGAACCCAGTACTGGCGGACTGGGAAGCAAGCACACTAGGCACCGCGCTACTAGCCGGTCAGTTAGTATATTACGATTCATCTGACTAGATGGTTGTATTCAAAAAATCTTTGTAGTTTTCTAATTTTCCCGGTAACCAATTACAATATTCCATTTGTCTTAAGTTATCACCAGGCAGTAAACTATGGCTAACATGGACTTTGTACGGTTTCAGCTTATTTCGACGCAATTCTCCACGATCCATATTCGACTAAATTTCTGTCAAGATCTAGAAAAATGGTATGATATGTTTGTAGTCGTTTAGAATACAATTGTAAAAATAGATAATATTATCTCGTTTCTCTTCGTTGGTGAACGCCATTTTTGAGTTACTAACGCAACGATAATTGACAGTTCGTAATTCCATGGCTATCTCATTTAACATCGATTTTCATTTACGCGATACTCGATTGTAAGTGATTGACAGTTCGAAATTTCATAGCTACCTACCTTATTTAATCTCAAATCAGATTCTTGGTGAATTAACACACTATATCAATATCGTTTTCAACATATGACACATGGTTGAAATCAGAAAAAGAAAATCTTTCTAGCTGTGTCAAAATCCAATATGGCTCCCATAAGAAATAACAAAGTTGATGATGATCCAAAGGAAACGAAACGTCGTATAAAAATTTTAAATACACCATTAGATAGAGGAGCAAAAGTGGCCTTGAGAATGTGTCTTTAGTTTTCCTCTGCAAGACCTAATAAAAGTGCGACAAGCAAAATAAGAAAATGAGATTTTTCGGTTTTTTTCAAATAACTCGAACGTCATTTGTTCTAAGTCTACTTTCTTTTCGGGATCATAATAACCACAAAATTTAGCAACTTTGCCATATGTAAACCTACCGTCTATCTTCAATAATAAGCAAGATCACAATGGTGAGGATCGAAAATGAATCAGCCTGATTTTGTCAATTTAACATAAATACTAGATATCCTTGGGTTAAGAGGCGACCTCGTGACGAGAAAATAATAAACTAATCGTATTACTACGTAATTAAATATATATATATACATATATGTTTTCCGATCTACCACACACGTGATCAAAATATTTGTGTACATGTGTATGTGTTGGATACCTTACCAGACTTTTAACTGTTATTATGTTTATATTATTCTTCGTTAAATCTGCGGATGCTTTGGCAAGTTGCCATAGGGGAATCATCGTTATAATGGCTTTAACATCCGCGTCTAGTAATTGACGTTTGATTTCGTCTGAAACGATAAAAATAAGAGATAATATTTATAAACAAAAAGAATACAAATCTAGAATTAAATCTCGAATTAAAAAATTAAAGTTGGAATATAGGCCAAATTTGTAATTTTCATTAAATTGTTTGTGCTTGTTTGCTAGTTAAAATAAAATTAAATAAATATGTATTTAGTTCGGATATAATGTGGACAAAAATGTAGGTATAACAGTATTGATGTAGATGTAGATCATATACATACAATGCCTTCAAAAACCTTTTTCCTGATTAAAGTAGGCTTCTTTTTAATTAATTCTTTTTCTAAGATTGAGAACACTGCAGTTTCTTAAAATTGTACTTTAATCAAATTTTGACAACTGTCAGTTTGTAGGTATTTTTATACACCTCACAGTGACATACGAACCAACGAACTGTCAAAGTGACGCGCTGTAGCGGTGTTGCCAATTATAGGAAAAAATCATGGCCATCTCTACTCAGAAAAGTTTTTCAAGGTATAAGTATACAGAATGTGTGATAATTTTTAATATTGCAGAATGCGCATTGTATTTAAATCCCCGTCTAAAAACATTGAGCTCTATACTATACAGTTACTGGAATAGCATGCTGTACAAGTTATATACCTACAGGAAATATAAAGATCTATGCTGAAGCAATATTATCAACCGATGGATCTCCACTTGCATGTGTTTGTTTCTATTCTAAAGATTATTATACTTTACGGTTTCTATGTGTAGAAAAAGTGCAGAGAGCATGATAGAAATAATTTAAAGCATATCAACAAATAGACATCTATTAAAATGCAGTGATTAAGGAACAGTTACAAGACTTCCATTATTTCAAAATGTATAAACATATTTACCAAAATTACATTATTCGCCCTTGCTTGAGGTATATTTATTATATTTAATTATGTAACCAAATTAATTCAGTGTAAATAAAATCTTTAAAGCATAATTGTCCAGTAATTTCAGTCCATACAAAATCAAATAAGATTTTATAATCGAATAATCGATTTTCTATTTATTTAATTGATACCTTTGCATACCGTTCCAGTTAATAATAGTATATCCAAGGCTTTTACTTAGAAACAAAACCTCAAAAACGGGATCTCTGACGTAAGATGATATGTTGGTAACCAACTAAATATCCCTAACCTTTCTAATAAGAAGATCCCAAAGCCTATATTTGACAGTTGTTTTTATACGCTTATTTGCCTTGTTATTTTCGTAGGTATTTATTTTATTCTTTTTTCTTTTTTTTTACTACCAGGTTTGTTTAAGACAATAACGGAAACCATTTTCAACATTTATTGTAATTATTTTATTTGTGATTATGTATACAATATAAATCTAACTTGTCAAATTCTGATTGTCAATATGTTTTTAAGATGCAAATAAGCTGTATCTGTATATTTATTGATGACGTAAATAAACCGTATTACTATGTAAATAAAAATTTCTGTAGGAATTTTATTTCTAACTATTACCATACTGTTAAATGGGTTGCCACTATATAACTGTTAAATCTTAAAGGCGCAAAAATTTCGCAGGTTTAACTATACAATTTTAAGTGTCCTAAATGGAAACACTCTTGATAGCTGTCAAATTGTGGATCAATCAAACTACTCTATACAACGTGTCCTAGTACAGAAGAGTACGATAATTAAAAAATTGTATAATATGTAGTAGATTATGATTTATTGCTGATCAAAGCTTGTAATGGTTTGCATAACAATGCGAATAATATCTTTAAAACTGTAAAAATAGTAAATCATTTTTATTACTTGAATATTAATAGATTTTATATCATGATATTATGGTATATTCATACTAAATCCACACTAGCAATTAATAAATATTACTTCCAGTAATTAAGTCGGTTTATTAAAATAATAATCTATATTAGGCTTTTGTACTTGTCATCTTCATTATTAAAAAAATGAGAAAACCGATCCCTTAAGCACTTTTTTTTCACTAAAACGGAAGATTAATGATAAATATAGTTTTTTAATTATTATAAATTGATCCTAAGATTAATACTAGAATAATATAATATAACATTTTTTGAAAAAAAAAATAGATAACTGACTTATCAACGATTATTGAGATAGATGTACTTTCAATTAATATCTACCTACGTGTGTTTGTTTGCAGGGGAAATAATACTATCATTGCGTTTTATGCAAGTCATAATTTATTGTATAATGTGGACATTGTACCGGGTACATGTACTCTGTAATCAGTTCAGATTGAAGATGATACTGAAAAATACGATTCATAATATATTTCATGAACACAAATTGATGTTTGTAGTTTGGCAAAAACATAATTCTATCCTGATTCTATCATTATGAGTTTTGTGGTTAGGGGTAATTGAGAGTTTTCTAAAAATAATGAAAAAGAACTTATGTAGATTTTGGAGAGCGTTACGACGAATTATCAAAAAAATTGGTAATCACCTTATTAGTGGTTTCCTCTAACATGATTATTACGTCAAGTAATAATAATAATATGAGCTTTATTAGGCTGTATTCATTTCTACAATGTTCTTCCATGCAACCTGTTAAATGACTATAATTTTGACAGTCGATTTGACATTTCACATTTTGACATTCCAAAAAATGGCGAAATGGAAGTTAATTAGGTAAGTACTTATTCTTATATTTCATACATTATGCATATTTTTGTATTATTATTAGCAAAATGCTTAAATAACCAAATCGCAATAATAACAAAACATTTTCTAATGTCTGAAAAAGCTTTCTAAACCGGTCTGTCGCCACCTAAACTCTATTTCCATTTTTGTCACTTCAAATAGCTCGTTAATAAGATAGATTTAAATAAGATATGTATTAGAAAGGAAATATATTTGGAATGATGTAGTTGTTATTGCTATTAGTGCTAAATACATGTTTGATTGTTACGCAAATATGTTACGAAAACAGGAGTTGTAGCTACAACACGTTAACACGCAAAAAAATATGATAACATGCCTAAAACTTTGCAAAAGTTTCAAATAACATTGTACATACTTAAAAAAAATGTTATCGCTCGATGTTTAAGCTACATATTTTCTACAGGTGAAGGTATTTGAATTTAGTGTTTCGTTTACAAGAAATACCTACCTGGAGTGTAAAGGGGATTAATAGTGGTAACTTTCAATCCAGCTAACAAGGAACCAAAGGTACAGATGTAGAACTCGGGAATGTTAGGTAACAATAAAGCGATAACATCGCCCTTTTGCAGTTTGAGCTTTTTCCTCAAGCCCTTACTAAAATGTGTTGATTTTACCAGTATGTCATCGTAAGTATATTTTCGTTGAGTTAATGCGCATTGCTAGAAAATAATAATAAATGTAACAGCATATGATTTATTTGCATATTAGCGGTTCAAAGTACAAGCTCATACACTGAAGTGTTTAAAGGAAAGCGAAATATGATTAGGTGTACTATAGGTACTTATGTATACACATACATTCGAAATTCCTTAATGAAGTTTTTTATTTATAATTGATAAAACTGGTATGTAGATAAAAAAATATCTATTAATAGATATTTGTATAAGTATAAGATTTAGTGTAAACATTACAACCGCCAATTCAGGTTTAAATAAAATTTTCATACCAATGCGATCCTCTCAGAAAAATTTTGAAATTGCTCGAACATAAATTCAGCAAAGTGCATCTTCGGTATATCAATATTCGGGTGTTTTGACCTAATAAAATCATCACTTTTATTTTCACTAGAATAAGACCGCCTCATAACATGAGCACTGCAAACTCTTCGCCGCACTTGATTTACAACAATTTTCCGCGCCAGAGACATTTTAATTGCTCTCTAGAAATATGAACACAAAATAATTCTTTACGCGAAGGCGTTTAAACTTCTAGTCACGATTCGAACTGTTCTGCCGTTGAATCTTTCAATTTCAAGTTTGCCTCGTATACATATATACATAACAAAAATACGAAAGTGCAGTGACACTTCGGCCAGTCACGGTTCTATTTATATATTTTCCGTGTAAAGAGTGTTTATGCCGTGTTAAGTCAGTTGGAGACTTCAGGAGACGACGCGCCCGGTTGTAGTGACTGGTGGGTACAACACACAGTAGTATGTATGAGCACAAAAATGTTTATCCTGGTATGTTACGAATGCTGGCTACAGGCGGACTTGTTCTCTCCCTTCTCTTCTCAAATCAAGTAATTAAAAATATATTTTAAGTGCATTGTCACACTGCAAGATTTTTTCTCGTATTCAGTGGCGAAACAATAACACTGATAATTGCAATTACATGGGCGACTTATCTGTATGTCATCAGGAAATAAAAAAAAATTATTATTATATTAAGTTGTTATGAATGAATGAAATAAATTAATACTATAGTTCGTTAAACTTCTCTAATACAGTGGGTTGACCAAGTGAAATATGACTTTCTTTTATAATATAAAGTATACCATATTCAATTAACGATCAATAATTAAAATGAATGCGTGTTGTAAACGCTAAATTAGATGCGTGCGGTTGAAAAAATGCAAGAAACCATAGGCGGCGCAAAGCACACATTTATCATTTAATAAATTATTAGATAGATCTTTATTAACTGAGAGACAGTAGTACCGTATAAGTTAAAATTATTAATGTCATTAGAGTATAATATACAGAGTGTCCGCGAAATACAAAGCATGCTTTTAAGGGATGATAGCTACAACGATTTAGAAACAAAAACATATAATACACCTTGGGTCTATCTGTAAGCGTAAACGAGAAAAAAAATTATTTCTCATTTCACAAACTTCGACGCATACTGTACACCGGCAGCTGATTAGTGCAAGATTTACGACGATTACAGGCGTGTGTTCTTGAAAATGGGCAACACATCGAGGTTTTCCTGTAATACATTTTCTCCTGTCCCTCAAAAAAGTCCTTTTTAGGACCACCAATTTATCACAAATCAAAGAAAAGAACTCAATTTTGTAGTAGCCTTTACTAAAAAGCTTAAAGCGCCATAACATAATTGCAGTAATTACATTTTTTTCATTCAATGCGACTTTTCCTCAACTTAAATTTTCATTTACCGATAGGAGGCTGCTATTAAATACGCCCTTTTCACTCTAACTTCAACATAACATCGATTTTATTGTCATAACATTATTTCAAAAAAACGCAAAGGTACCTTTATTTTAAAACGTATGGCTATTGACTTACGTACGATACAAGTTCAAGGTCGTATAAACAGATGATGCTTGGCTTGCATCTGCGCCTCTAATGAATACGAGTACAGTGTAATGGAAGAGAAATGACACCACGCTTCAATTTCAAAGTATGAAATAATTCGTTTTCATAGTTGTTTTTAGTTATTTTCAACCCTAAAATTTTGATATGGTTTTTTGGTTATTTAAGAAGCAATATGGATGAGTTTTCTTGTACAGTTTGACCAAATAAGGTTTTTTAGAAATAATTTTTTTTCTCGTTTACGCTTACAGATAGACCCAAGGTGTATTATATGTTTTTGTTTCTAAATCGGTTTAGCTATCATCCCTTAAAAGGATGCTTTGTATATCGCGGACACCCTGTATGTAGAATATTTACATTTCTTATAGCGTAATTGTTCTTTGACGGTGGCGCAAGTAAGCTCAAGCGAATTTATATCGGGATAATATGGTAGAAGTCTTAAAACTGTGTGCTCATTGTATTGTAGAATATCGTTGACATACATACATTATGTATGTGTAGATCCTTACAATGTCTGATTAGCTGGTATGGTTGGAGCTTATCATTCTAGTATCAAAAGAAATACTTTTTAACGTTAACTAGTCAATTATTTAATTTTTCCTACGAACATAAAGACATGATGATCAAATATAATATGATTTCTACTTCGGTAAGTCAGAAAATGCGTTTTTAAAACGAGTACGACGCAGCCCCACAGGCCGCCATCTAATTTGGCGTTTACAGTATGCAAGAAAAGCTTGAATACTCGGATTGGGTCAATACCTATTCTTAAATAACGTTTCAATATCTCTTGATACAATTTTTGGAATAAATCCTGGATTGGAGTCGAACTATCTCAAAAAAGAGAAGAGAATCTCAAAACTGAAGAATAAATGTTTAAGCTGGTTTAGAGCCAGTTTAGTGTCAGACAATAACTGACCAGTTTGACAGTGTATCAACATTTAAAAGAAGTAATGACTTAGCAATTAATATCTACAGAAATTAAGACGACGTTATGTTGTCCAAATTTTTAACTTGTACAGGAAATTTGTTGTGAAAGCTTTGAAAACAATTTCGAGAAACATATACCATTAAACAAGGGGACGGTTTCTGGGAAGAGAAGCTCTACCAAATCGGATAAAATCCTAGCGGAAGGCGCAAGAAGTTCTAATCAGAGCATACCGTCCGCAATTGGTTAAGAATTTCTGCAGGAATGTCCAAATTGAGTCCAAGTTTTGACAGGCAATGATGGATGTGTAGATGTCTGGAAGCCAACAAAACCGTTCGTTTAAGTGGTAGATCCATGATGGTACGACACGGAATAAGAGCTCAAAGGTAGGTACATTGATGAGGTTGGGTATAGGGCACTGTATCGACGAACTAGAGAGGGGTTGGTGGGCCTGGGATCCCATGCCAGAGATCTGGGTCATCTCATCATATAGCTTCGAAAAAAACTTTCTCTCTCAGCTAAACAACAAAGTAGAATGGGAAGGAGAACGATTCACCTACTGACTAAAGGCAAGTACAATTAAATGGTATACGGACGGTTCCAAAACTGATAAGGAAACGGGTGCAGGAGTATTAAGACCAGGAATCAAAAATTTAGAGCCAATGGGAACTTACCCCAGCGTCTTCCAAGCAGAGATCAATGCTATTGGCAGATACGCTTAACTGAATCTTAATAGGAACTATCTGAAGCAAAGCATTGCAATTTTCTCCGACAGTCAAGCATCCATAATGACGCTGTGTTCTATGGGCCCTTCCAGAATAATGTTAATGGTAATGTTAGATTAGATGTTAAAACTCAAAATATGTAGTAATTAACACAATGTTTACAATAATGGTAATGGTAGTGTTAATTTTAAATCATCATGTTAACGTTCAAAACTATATTTGGATTTGTTAACATCATGGTTAACATCTACCAATGAAAAACGAATTCTGGAACATGCGCACTGTTGCTAAGCAGAAACCCTATGCTAGAAGCAGAGATATAGAGTAGGGAGAATGCTCGTATAACATGCGCGAATGTCTAATTTTGAAAGTCGCCATTTTTACCCTTCATACTACCAACTTACTTGGAATTCAATGTTGCAAACCCGTAGACTTAGCATTCCCAACAGAATAATGGAATGAATAGTTTGTTCTAACCCATGGTTTTATTCAATTAAGTAATTTTCAATTGAACAAGCATAGCTATTGACTCAAATTATTAAAATAATACAGATAATTCAAGTGTATTATATTTAATTTTCCTAAAAACTTTATTAAAAATAATAAAAATAATAAATATTTGCTTTAGACTTAAAAATTATCAATTTGAGTATTATAAATATTAGGCATACGATATTCTACTACTTTTAAACCACTCTTGCAATAACCTTCCCGTAAGAAAACGTAAGTAAAATTAAGAAATCATGCAAGTATAATAAAATCAAGTGATGAAAATCCTCTCTAAAACGCTTATGTTCTTACACGCTCTTACAGTAGACGGGATGTTAAACAAATTCAAATTAACAACTGAAAATGTAAATGTAACCTCAAAAATAATAAATTGTTTTTCGTAAATTCAAAAACAAGCAGAAAAAAGTTATATATGCGTAACCTAGGTAACACAAACTCAATCAAAATTTAGCTGCGCTGTGGTTTATGCGTATCCTTTCTACTCTTATCTCTCTGATTATTTTGTAGGGAATATTTCATCTATGGGTTTACAACCTTAAATTTTAAGTATGTTGGTAGTCTGACGGTTAAAAATGGCGACTCCCAGTGTGTACATCAATATTTGGATGCGCAGTGGTTTATGAGCGTTCTCTTTACTCTATATCTCTGGCTAGAAGTAGTTTTATTTGTTTACTATTTTGATACGTTGGTTAACGCTCCTCCCACTTATAGCCGCGAATTTTGAAAATTGAAACCTTTTAACGTTAACATTATTGTGAACAGTCTTCAACGTTACCATTTCATTTACACCTTAACATCAACATTAACATTATTATGGAAGGCCAGTAACGCCATCAGATCCAACTTAGTTTGGGAATGCTTAGAGAAATTAAACAATCTAGGCAGAGGGACCAGAGTTGCACTATGCTGGGTAACAGGACACACTGGAATCAGTGACAACGAGAAAGCAAATTTATTAGCAAAGAAGGCCGTCACAATATCATTGGTGAGACCGGAACCATTTTGCGCAATAAGGAAGAGCACCTATGAAGCAGAAGTCGAGGATAGGAAGCAGAAACTCAGAGCAGTCCCCTGGGAAAGTCTTCCTGGTCTGAGACACTAAAAGCTCTTCTTTGGAAACTTTAGTAAGGAAAGAACAAGGACTGTGTCCTTGTGGGTTTTCTCACAGGGCACCGCCACCTTGGGGAATACATGGTAAAGGATAGGTTTATCCAAATTCAAAAATGTGTTGCACAGCTAACAAAGTTTTAGGTGGTGTGGATGTGAAGGTAATATGAAAAAAAAATCGGCTTAAATAGTAAAAATAACAGTTTATTTCGATCTTCAATAAATGCATACTTTAATTATAATAAAACAAGAACAAAAATAAAAGGATCACTATAATATAAAAACGATTTTTCTTACACAATTATTTCTTCTTTTTAGCAGATAACCAATTATCTAGAGTATTAGGTCGCCTAAAATTTAAAAACATGAATAGAAAGATGAAATTTTAATAGATCACATTCGTGTCATTACTTGACAGTGTATTTCGCCATACATTTCGGATCATTACACGTAGATTTGTTAACATAACTTTTATCGACGGTATAATGTTTTAGTTTTAATTCATTTCTAGTTCGATCCCAAAACGATTTTTTTATTTCAGGTAGAATCTTAGCGTAAGTTACGTTTTCGTAATCCAACCAATCCTACAAAAACTGTTATTAGATAAAAAAAAAAATTATGCAAAGAATTTTATTTTATTGCGCATTCTTGTATTTGTACGATGCTTAGGGAATTCGACGATAAGCGGATTCTGCTATCACTTTACATATACAGTTAGTGCAGCTTAGAAAAGCGCAAAGTTTATGTGTATATATTCAAGGTAAAAATTTTTGTTCTTATCTTGTGCACTAACACATGTATAAGTTTTAAGTGAGGATATGTAAATAGATATCGCCTATCTACATATCTGATTATTTTCGTGATGATGGAATGTAAGACTTAATTTTTGTGTCATTGACCCTTGCATGTAAATGAAATATAAGATGCGTCAGCTGAAACGATTTAAAATAAATATATGTGCGATCCTTACATTGATTTCATCTGAAGTATTTAATATTATTGGCATTCGATGATGTAGCCAGGAGAGGGTTTTGTCAGATTCTGTAGTAAAGATGGTGCAGGAATACTGTACGCCCTAAAATGTATACGCATATTAGAACACGTCTAATATAAAATTGCTTTATACATCAGGTGTTTTCTTTGAGGTCCACAATCCAGCCATTTTCATGAGGTATTTATTGTTGCTTTCGCTATCCTCAGATTTCACATCCGTTTCCTTCAAAAATACGCATAATATATAAACGTGTATTTATTTTCACCTATATGTCATTAGAAAAATGATCAGAACTTTTTATACCCCAATTCATGTACACTTCTTTCTCTGCAAAGTACGAGGGTCGTTCGATAACTACATTGCCTAACAAAAAGACGGCGCAAAAACTGCTTCTGGTTGCGGCAGAAACGTGCTTCAAACAATCACATGATTTAGTTTCTGCTTCGGTGTAAGCAACAGTGACACCTAACGCGCCGAGTATTTCTTCATTTCCAAATTTTCAGTCAATATTCTGCGCACACTGTTATTTGAGATACCCACTATGTCACGGAACCTTTCAAATAAGTTTTTTCAATTTTTACAAGATCACACAAGGCGTTCACTTTGGCGTACTGTCAAACAGAGAGTAATCGATAGATCAGTTTCTACTTGTCATATTTAACCTGTTGAAGGATTATTCTACAGCATGGAAAATAAGATTCGTCAGAATTTGCGCCATCTCTGTTAGTATTACAGAACATAGTTATCGAACGATAACAACTCATTGGTAAAGAGGGACATTATTTAAGCAACACACTGCACATAATGCGTTTTGCAAAGAAGCAATAACATAAACGAGTCTTGAAAAAGCAATACCAAACATCATGTTTTATATTTATTAATTTTAATGATTTAGAAAGTTGTATCGCTGATGCTTATGCAACCAACATCACGCAACTCCCGAAATATTTATCAAACTTAGTCTGAGTCTAACTTCACACAATTAAAAAAAATACGAAATTTAAACACAAATTAGAATTAAATAGCACAAAAATGTAATAACATTTACTCACATAGGGATTTTGATAAATAAAATATGGTTGTTTATTACCAGCACCAGGAGTGGTTTGCCATTCGTAAAAACCTTCAATGACTACTATACATCTGCCATTCGAAATTAAACTACTCCTATACATATTTGAATTGACAACGTTTTCCACCCTAGCATTATGTGTATGAGCCAATGCTTGCGAATTCACCGGCTATAAAAATTTATAATAACCAAAAAGAGGTAAAAATATATATACGAGTCAGACATACAAAGTTGGGTGTGAATCCCCATTTCATTGGCACGAGAGAATAATTACCACTTTCACCTTTACTCTTTTTGCTATCGTATAGAACAACAGGTACTGTAGTTGTCGGAGGTCCATTGTAGAATGGCTTGTATGTGTACTGAGAATCGTTGCTCCATTTTGGTTCTACAGACTTGCCATTTCTATCATTTATACCACAGGATTTTGGTATATCTTCTGGGCACAGAGTACTAATAGATGTAAGTACAATTATTAGACTATCAAATTAAAATATATTATATGTGTTATCTACCATGCAACTCTACCACACATTACGCAATTATTTCTTGTTATTTAATTGCAACAACGCTTTTTTATTATAAAGCTAAGTTATTCGAGATTTTGAAGTTTACTTCAGCGCACTTTATTTAGCAGTATTTACGTATTTGAAAATTGTCAACTTAGGGACATGTGAAGTGTAATTTCTAATCATTGTCAATTGGTAACATTGATTATTGATTTTTTATGGACGTGAATAGAATCCCGCAGAATGGATGTGAATATTATTTATTTTTTAACAAATTGACACCAAGTATTGAATCTTATAGTACGTATGTCAAGCAATTATCCATATTTCTTTTTTACATACTTGCTGATCAATACGGGATTATGTTAATCAGAAAAAAAAAATCGGGGCACTACAAAAGCAGTGGTGTAGTAGTTTTTAGAATCTTCTTACAATTAGTGGTGTAAGTAGATAAATTATTCAAATTTCGTTTGTAGAAATCAAACCAGGTAGGTACATTCAAAAGCATTCTTTTCTTGTTGTTGTTGGTCAAACGCCCACATAATCTACGTTTTGAATGTTCTTCTTCTTGACTGAGAATCACTCATAAATTCATTTTTCCATCACAAAAATTATCTGGAAAAAATGTTGTGAATTGGATGTATAAACGGTAATTTTATTTGATGAAAATATTTGAAGGGATACATTCTTCTGATTTATTTTGATTATAAAAAACCCCAGTATTGTAGTAGCGAGTTTAGTGGTAAAAACGTACATATTTCGAAGTAACATTTTTTACATAGGTAGTAGTAGATTGTGGACATTAATGACAGTAACGTTTATCTATTTTCTTTATTAAAACAATAAAAGTATTACAATTCTTTTAATTGGCGGCGCAATATTTTACCTGAAGCCGTTCTTGGAATGTTATCTAATATTACAACACCACCACTCAATTTCTTGTAAGGCGCTACTTTGCCGTCAATGAATTTTATTATATCGGCAGCTGTAGCTTTTAGTGAAGGTTTCAATACTACGAACGCTTTAGGCACTTCTCCAAAATTCGTGTGCTTGATACCAATAACAGCTGCGTCTAAAACAGCTGGATGATTTCTTAATAATTCTTCTAGCTCAGCAGGAGCAACTTGAAATCCCTTCACCTATGAATGGTAAAATTTAATTTAATGTAAAAGTACTAAGCACTAAAAATATTTGTAACCTTGATAAGTTCTTTAAGCCTGTCTGTGATGTAAAATTGTCCATCTTCATCGTAATGGCCAATATCCCCAGTTCTAATCCAATTATCTACTACGGTCGAGGAAGTAGATTCTGGATTATTATGATAACCTTTCATAATCTGCAATGGAATGCTGAAATAAATGAAGATCAGCAGCTTTAAGATATTTCAACAACCTGTGGACCTTTCACCAATAACTCCCCAGATTTAAATTTTTCTAAAGGCGTGTTAGTGGTGTCATTGACGGCAACAATTTTTGCTAAAGTGTTAGGCACTAACAATCCACTAGCTCCTATTTTAACACCGTTTTCGAGGACGTTAGATTGATGAAGAATGATTGGAGACGCTTCCGTCATTCCATAAATCTGCATAAAATTCTTTTTCCCGTGAGTTTTACTGTGAAATTTCTCTATATCAGCGGCTCCTAAAGGTGAAGCCGAACATACGACTTGTCTCAATGATTCTATATGTTTTAATTTTATGTGTTGATTGTTTAAAAGCATTAAAACTAAAAGGCAAATATTTAAATTTTTAAAACTGACATTTTCACAAGAGAATCTTACTAATTGGAGGTACTGCGTACAAAATATGCGGTTTATGCATCTCCAGAATTTTAATAAACGTATTGGAACTAAATTTTGGAACGGTTACCAATTTGCAACCTTGCGAAATCATGTTTAGTAATATCACGCTTAAGCCGTATATGTGATACATTGGCAAAATTAAAGGAACCACATCTTGTTGATCTAGAAATAGTTTAACTTAACACAAACATGTACGTCAGATGAAATTGCAGCAACCTTCCGTATCAACATTTAATTTAAATTCAGATGACGCTATTTGCTGTAGATTGGATACTATGTTGTGATGAGTAAGTTGTACACCTTTGGGTAGACCTGTAGTTCCACTGGAATACGGAAGACAGGCTACGTCATGGATATCTATATAGTCTTTATTGGTTTCGCTTTGGATTTCCACTATTTCTTCGAATTTGATAGCTTGGTCTGGCATAGCTGTGTCATTCTAGTTATATTGAAAAACAAAATTAACGAATTATTTGGGATAGAATCTACTTACATCATTCTTAATTACAATAATTGGTATGTCTTTTTTAGAAATACAAGCAGCTTGGTTAGCAATTGGAAACAAACTTCTTAAAGTGAAAATTGCTTTGGCGTTTGAATCGATTAGTTGCCGCTTAATTTCATCTGAAATTAAATAAGATTGCCTAAAATTCTAGTTTAGATATCCCAACCTACCGACGGTGTATATTGGGTTGATTGTGGTAACTTTCAATCCATATTGGGTTGCTCCCAAAATAATCACAGCATATTCAGGAACGTTGGGTAAATATATAGCTACTGTATCCGAAAGTTCTAATTTCTTATGTTTTCTTAAAAATGTACCAAGAGAACGGCTTTTCTTGTATACATCGCCATATGTTAGGTATCGACCAGTTTCTGCGCAAATCTGAAAGAAATGCTATAATTAAAATATGTATATAATATGGTACTGTGCTAGCTTATGTAGTTTGTACTGATTGCGTTTTAATTTAATTTTGGTTTTCTTCTGGAGATTTTTCCCATTTGATTTTTCTCCATTCAGCATTTTTTCTTACTTATTTTTCTGTTTTTTATACTTCTGATTTTGGTAGTTTTCTTAGTCTTCTGGTCGGTGAGAGTCACTTGTTAAGTTCCCAGATTATTTATATGTAGCATGATATTGTGGCAACATGTATGTAGATTAGATTAGCTGACTACTGGAGTCATCAGACATTTAGCTGTGGCACTGTCCAAGATAACGATGCCTTTGGGTAGCTACCGCCATGCAATAAAGCCGTGTTCCTATTATAGTTTATTTTTCTAACCTCCAGCAGAGATGTAGCAATAGTAGCCGAAAAAGTATTGAACGTTTTAATTGTTTCCAAAACTGAGAAGTCTTTGATCACTGCGAGATTTCTTGATCAGTTTTCCACTGCTTTAAATGAGGTCTTACGTAGTTTGTGGTAAAACTACAGAATGGCTCTGGTCCTATGAATCAAAACTGTGCACTTTTCATTTCAAGACCATCGCATCGGCAGCCTCGTTTGCCTCTACACGCGCATTGGTTTGGCACCCAAATTAGAATATCCATGTTCCTTTGGGTCACAGTTTTTAGTGTGAGTAGAAAATCCTAGGTTAGCTTTGCCACGAAGTTAGCCTTAGAGTTTTTAGTGCTCCTTGTCTATTTCATAAAATATATATGCCTGACTGTAGTAGGATTCTTGGATAAATAGGCCGATATTATTATTAATTTATTATTTGATAATTATTCTCTGACTGTATTTTTCGATAAATTAATAGCACATGCATTTTTTGCCAGTAAATATATTTGCTATGCCGAAAGTTAACCTAATTTTGACGCATTGGGGAAGTCTCTTCTCTTCTAGCTCATAAAAGAATCCAAATAGACAAGCTTTTTAGGAAACTGTTAAGTAATACCTGCAAAGTCTAAAGAAGATTTTTGCGAGAACATTTTGAGCGTTTATATAGGTACCCAAAAGTATCTTTTGTACAGTATAAACATTCTTTGTACATTATAAGATGAAGAAAACACCGGAATCTCTATTACTTATTTGAACACATTACTTAGACCAGTGATTCTCAACCTGTGGTCCGCAGGCAATTTTCATGTGGTCCGCGAAGCAAAAAATCTAATGAATTTTAATTTTGAAATCTTGAAAAATCTGGACAAAAATTCATGCATCTACCGAAATCTTACCGCAACTGCAATTTTGCAGAATCGCTAAAACCAAAAACCCTTTACTGTGGGAGAGGAGTTGGTTTCACCATGTATTGTAGATGCAACTAAACTAATTTTAGGTGATAAATACGCCCAAAAAATGCTGAATATTCTTCTTTCCAATGATACCGTTAGAAGGAGAATTGAAGATATGGCTTCAGATGTTGAAGCCCAACTTATAAGTAAAATTCATACCTCGAAAAATTTTGCTATACAGCATGATGAATCTACAGATAATACCAATAAAGGTATTCTACTTGTTTATGTTAGACACATAGAGAAAGGCAACAAAAAGTTATCTGAGGAGTTCAACTGCGTTGCAAGGTCACACAACAGCCAAAGACATTTTTAAAGCCATTGACGAATATTTCAAACTCAGACACATTTCCTGGAAAGACTGAACTGAACTTTGCACCGACGGTGCCGCGGCAATGACAGGACACGGTTTGCCAAGTTTAGTCAGGAAAGAAGCAAACAGTGATATTGTTTTAACACACTGCATTATTCATAGAGAGATGCTTGCTGCCAAAGGTTTGAGTCCTGAACTAATTGTGGTTTTGACTACTGTGGTAAAGGCTGTGCACTTTATAAAAAGTAACGCTCTCAACTCGAGACTGTTTGCATTGTTATGCGAGGACCTGGGATCTATTGATTCGACCTTCTGCATACCGAAATTCGGTGGCTGTCCAAAGGCCGGGTCCTAGCCAGATTTTATGACCTTAGAGAAGTATGTATGTTCTTTGATGAAAAAAAAACCTGATTTAGCCAAAACACTACGTGACGGTGAATTCATCGCTAGGTTAGCTTTTTTGGTCGATATTTTCGAACAACTCAACACTATGAATCTTAGCCTCCAGGACCATCTATAACTGCATTTGACGTATGGAACAAAATTGAATCATTCAAGAAAAAATTATTGTTATGGAAGTCTGAAACTGGAAAAGGATCGTTTGAAATGTTCAACTTATTTTCAGATTTTATTTCTGAAAATGAAGGCTTAAATAAAGAAAATTTACATACAGTGGTTAAGTCCTACATTGAATCACTTGAAAGTTATTTCGAGAAGTACTCGGTTGATACGGATGTAAGGAAATACAATCTGATCTATTGATCCCTTTTTACCTTGCAGTGATAATAATCTTTCTATTCGAGACCAGGAGCAACTTATTGAAAAATCAGCTGATCCCCATTTAAAAGTGATGAAATCTCTCTATGAAAACGTTGCAGACTTTTGGGTTGCATTGATTGATGAAAGTCCACTACTCAGTGAAAAGGCACTGAAACTTCTTCTTCCTTTTCATTCCACTTATCTCTGTGAAACAGCATTTTCAACTTTAAATGTTATCAAGAATAAACATCGTTTATTAAATTTGAATGCTCCAATGAGACTGGCATTGACCTCTTTCAAGCCGAATATTGAAAAACTTTCAGGTGAAATGCAAGATCAAGGAAGTCATTAGAATGTAAATTTGGCCACACTATGAATGAAATTTTTATGCCCACAATATGTCTTTAACAATACCTATGTGTTTTACTTTGTAATTAATAAAATACATTGATAAAACTTTAGAATTCATTTCATTTTACCTAGTGACATGTATGAATGTATGAAAGTAGCGCTTTAACATCATATTACAATATGAGCAAATAGTAATAAATTCAAACAAATGTACAAAGTAAGTTTGAATATTTTCTTGATAATTATAGAAACGAAACAATTGAATTTTAACTAAGAGTTTTCATACTTTTGGAGGGATGGCCGATTGATATTCAATTTCTGTTACATATATGAACTATGAATGGCTGCAAAAAAAACAGCATTCTAATGGATCATTTAAAACCTCATTCTTTGTCCTATGTAACTGTTGTGAAAATCTTAATTCTATAGTATGTGGTCCGCCTTAGATTCTGAAAGGTACGAAGTGGTCCTCAATAGTGAAAAGGTTGAGAACCATAACTTAGACGAACACAATTCTCATTATCTGTAGCACGTTAGGGAACGTTGTTAGGGTAGGTATAATGGAATATTTTTGATGTCCTTATTTACAAATGAAACATACATCGCTGAGCCTGCAGATGTGTTAGTTCTCCAACTGCTGAAAGTAGAATGATAGATAAAATATTAAAATAACATAATTTTCCAAAAGATGTTAGGAGATATATATTTGGATCTGTTGTAAAAGAAGAAAATACGCTAAATTGATAACAAAAAACATCCAAAGCGGTTTTAGAAAATGCCGCTGGTGGCCGTCACAAATCTGCCACAAGCATATAATCTCTCAGAAATGCAGATCATGTTCCTCAAAACTATTGCACAGTAATTATAGAGGCTGCTGGAAACAAAAGAGATATGATAGACCTTGTTTTGTTCAGAAAAACTGCTCTAGAAAATGTCTTCATTTCCAAAATCTCATGCAAAAATTTTGTCAAATGGAAATTTCCTGAGAAGCAGAGTAAAGAAAAAAAGAACAAAGCAAAGAATAGAAAAATCGTCTGAGAAAGGTGACGTAATTACTACCCGCTGCAGATGATGATGACTACTTCTGAACTTGATTCAAGTATATGAATGAAGATCCTGAAGAGATAATACTGAAACTTTAACTGCTAAAAATTTGGTGGCAACTCGTATTTCAGAAATGGAGAAATAAAATTTGTATGAATCGTAGTTTTATTTAGGTGTTCATTGCTACTTCGTAATATTTCAATTTCCTAAACATCGATCTCTATTACTTCCACAAAAAAGACTAATTGTAAGTATAACTGACAAGAAATATCAACACTAATGACACTAGATTTGCTTTAATTTTTTTTTAAGGAAATTCCTGTATTTGACAACATAAATATGGTTAGATCGATGGTTATATGCATACATAATATATACATATACGGAGAGTGTTTATTTAGGTAATACGTTTAAAAATTATATCCCATGCAATATCTTACCAAGGCCGTTTTGTCGTACCATTTATCCAATTTATTCCAAACGTATTCGTGCAACAGGCACTGCGACAATTTTAAATCTGTTACACGTGGACGGACAATATTACCGGTGGATGTAGATTGATGTCGTTTCCCGGCAATTCGCTTCGAGTACTTAAATTGTTGATAAAACCATTTATGCGGTTGTATTTTCTTCGAAAACATTTTTGAAAATTTTAACGGAGTTAATCACGCCGCCGGCAGGATCTTCCGGAAATTGTATTTCCGATATGATCAGTACTCTATTTTGAACTACGACGGCAATCCTGCAATATTCTTCCACACCATATCGCTGCCGTCGCGTCGCTTGAATATCCTGCGTGTGTTTCAAATTAGATAGCGGAGATGGTGTCGAAGTCTAACCAGAGTTGAATGATTTGATTATGTGGAGTTAACAGACCTCTCGTAGCAATTAAATGATGTCTATTGTGCAGTTAAATTTAATATTTTAAGCTTGTAAAACTCGCCAGACAATATGAGATGATTAAACCGATTGTTTGTCGCAGTAAACCTTTATGTTTATCTGCCACGACGAAACTAAAATTTTATCTAGGTATTTTTTTAGTATACTTACATCAACATATCGTGTATGCAATATATTTTGGCTACAACTGATGCATGTACGTGCACTTATTATTTTTAGACTACTGCAACTAAAAATGTTATATAAAGACGTAATATGCAACTTGGAGGCGTACGATGTGTACATAGTTGCCAAAATTGTTTATATGGATGATGATTTAGTTAAACTTTCAAACTATATTCAGAATATCAATGAATGTTAATTCGGAATTAGAAAAAATGATCGAAATATGCTTTCTAATATCAGTTTTGGACGATGTGCTCTAGACATCGTTCCAACTTTCATTGCTTCACTGGTTACAGCTTAATTTTCACTTTGGGTTTACTTACCTTTCATGGATGTGAGAGGAGATGTATCTTCGTGATTCAACAACCATTTTTGGTGGTTCTACAACCTGGGCTTTCTTGTTCGTATATGTTCTTTCAGCAGTCTCTAAATGGAATAGTAAAAATATGAATTAACTGTAACACTAATTTCCATCAACCCAACCTGTGAAACTGTGAACGATACCTTTGATATCGAGTAGAACAATAACCACAGTTTGCTTAGCAGTTAAAAACCGGTCTTTAGAGAAGGTATTTGAAAACCTTTCGAATGGTGTGGAAATTTCAGTATTTGATTTGGCAAGTTTAAAGCAGAACTTGCTGCAAACACCTTATGCTAATCTATCAGCCATCATAGTTTCCATATAAAGGATGCTTCATGATTGCAAAACGTAAATTGTAGACCTAACAATGCAACGTAAGTTGACACATTGATTTATTTGGTATTTGGTAATGGATATGCAGTCACATCCAACAGAACATTCTGATACTTCATTGTACAACGTTCCTAAAGGATTTGCTTTCCAAAATTTGCTGATGATTTTTGCCAATTGTTAAGAGTATGTTCCTTTTTCTTACATTTCTTACGTAAAGACCCTTAGGGTATATTGAAGAGTGGCTAAATACGTTAATTTTCTATGGAATCAACAATAAGTGTAGTGGTAAAGTTTCAGATTGGGGAGGTTTTTCGAAAAAGCACTATACACAACATACTGTTGGGCAGTTACTACAGTTAGCGATACATTATTCGTTATCCATTCGATAAGCTAAGCCACAGGATTGTATGTTCTCCTTGACTAACATGAAAGAAAGAAATAGAAAAAGACAGGTTTGTCTGATTCGACTGGATTCGTATGGAAAAAATGGCGGAAATTCATGGCGGCAAAGATCCAACAAAAGAACTACATACTACTACTACTAGATACGCAAAAATGCCCAAAGTTTTGACTAATTTAACAACCCGTCATTATGCTCGAATCACAACAGTTTGATTGTATAACATGTACTTTTACCGCTAACAATGAACTTTTTGGCCTATATTGAACTGAAACCTGTATGACAATGGTGGAGACCTGCAGACGAAGAAGTTTTACGTAGGTAAACTGTACCACTACAAGCATAATTACTCGACGTGGACAAACTATACAGGTCTTCAACTCGATGACTCATCACGTCCTCTACGATAACCCTCTCGTGAGATTGCCTATTCAGCATGTCCCGCAAGTTTGCCTCCCGATCTTTCCACGTGCATAGTATTAGTTTATGTATTGTTCTATAAAGTGCCCTCAATCCAAGGAATAAAATATGACACATAGGAAAATATTGCTAGTGAAGTTACATAATCACAAATTGATCCAAACTAAGTAACACCTACTGTACATTCAACAGGGATTCCCAAGGATAATTTGTAAAGGACCACCCGAACCTGTATACAATGGATTGTATTTGCCGCTCGGTATACAATAAAATATATATACCACTCTGTATATAACAGTCAGTATATATATCCCCTGTATATCATAATGTGCATATACCACCCTGCATATTACAGTCTACACACCCTGTATATAAGAATCTGTATACATATATCTTACCGTATATAATTCCCTATATAAACCACTCTATATATAACACTCTGTTAAGTATGTATGTATATCTATTTTTATATTACCTAAGAGGTCAATAACCTGTCATTACTGACACTGCAAATATCCTGACTGACTATTTCGAATTGTGTCATTGTTGCGGATACACGTATCCTTGAATTACTGTCTGTCAAGCTTGTAATAGTTTCGTTTCTTCTTAATTAATTGATGTGTGACAATTAACGGGTGTTGTACCGGTAATAACTGGTATTTGTACATCGCTGTTTGCTAACGTCATAATTTCTGTTGAATGACGTTGTTTATTTACACAAAATTTTCCGTGATCGATTAGTTCGAGTTATGTTATCGTTGTGGCAACACGTACATATGTACATTTAAGTTACAGTTAAGGTTATAAATTCGAGATTGTTTTAGCTACAGATTCGGTTGTTTTACTCGTAGTAATCGGTATTGTAATATTGTTGTATTTTATGTTGTTATGTCTAAGTATTTGAGCTTCTTCTATTGGCTGAAATCAATTTTGCTGGTCGAAAAACAGTTAGTTCTATTTTTGTAAGATATATAGAGTTTATTCAATATACTCTTAAGTCATTTTTTACCTCGAGATATACGATACTGCGAGTGCTATCTCTAAAGCTCGCATGTTCGTCATGTTCTCGCTTCTAAATTTCACAGAAAGTATGGTGGCGAATATGTTGGAGGAAATTCAAGTGTTGGCTCAATGAGATATATTTTTTTTTTGGTTGAGGTTTAGTATAAGCATATTCTACACATTCTATCGGGAGTATTGTTCGTTGAGGTTATAGTATTCTAGTTTTTTCTAATTACAGGGTTTCTTTCTTTCTTTCCCACATATTCGTGGGGGTAATTAGTAATTAGCGACAGTTAACGCTTACTTTATCTGAAGCGACTGCTATGTAATGTACTTGGAAGTGCGAGTCAATAAATTTTATTCGGACCAGGGGTGATAACTACATCATCGGTGGAATTTTGAGCTTCTACCATTGTTAAATTAATTATATTAGAATCATAAATTTGTTGTTTCTGTTTTAATATAAATAAAATCCATAATTCCGTCTCAATAACAATTGTATGTTAGAAGATATTTATATCCAGCCCTTGTCCTTATAGGATACGCATTACGCTATACAAGGATATTGCACGAACGAATCAGGGTAAGTTTGCGAATTGTCAGGAGGATTTGATGAACGTAAACAAGTCAGCGAAGGATATTTATTTATGGACAGAGCAAATATGAATTGATTACTAACGTTAGCAAGGCCGGTGTTGTATAACCAAGGTACACTTTGGGTATAACCTACTGAAACTGCGAAGTACCTACCTATGTAAATGTATATTGACACTAGGTACATACATACATACATACGTGTGCTTTTTTAGCAATCCTGAGATGAATTTATGTATGTATAAAAGAATACGATATTAGTTACACATTCGAACTTTAGACTAGGTTAGCGTAATTGTAGAACGAATAATAATAAAAAAAGAAAACAGGAATGTAGACAGATTTTAAAAATAAATATACATAAATAATATAAATATACTACATACATTTTTGATGTTAAAGTTCAATTAATGTAATCCAGAATAATTAAGAATCCAAACCTGAAAATCTTTGTACCTAATTCGTTGGATATAACAATATAAAAATAACATTATTAGTATATTCAGATTGTACATTGGATCCTTTGATTTGAATTGAAAAAGATACAAACTAAAAAGTTGAGAAACTGAAATATTGGATTGGAATTTACGTTTAGTAATGGTTTAGTATTTGTATATACAACTTATAATACAGTAGTGTATGTTAAGTTGCCTATATCTACATTTATAGCTATTTTGTCTACTGGTGTGCTACTGGTCTACTAACTATATACTGGCCTACTTGTGTGCTAACATTTTATGTTGTGTTGAACCGCGTTTTTGTCATAAAACTTCGTTCAACCTATTAGACATCGATTAAACCAAATTTTTTTGGAACCTCCGAATCGACTTGATTCACTCTTCTGAAGAACTCGTTTGAAATCCGGCTTACTGGAAATATGATGGTTGGGAATCATATTTTCGATTTTAGCTTACAAATGCTCTATGAGATTCACTTCTGGATATTGTGGAAGAATATATAAAGTGTGTACAACGTCATTTACACACGAAGTTGAATTAGATAGGTGGCAATTTAAGTCAGAACCATCACTAATATTGATGCGATGATGTGAGTGCGAGACCACAATATATACGGTATTCAATAATGTCACTTACAGCTTGGCAAAGTTCAACTGAAACAGTGAGTCATCACGGCGCACGTTATACTACTAGCCAAAAGTAAAGTGCCAGTATTTTATTTATATGTAGTACCTTGGTTGGCGCGGTTGACATGATGTTCCAGACATTTTGACCGACACTATGACTATACGTGTGTGGGGCTTGTGCCACTATATACTATTATTCGCCACGCCCACATCATCGAACGTGCAAATCACAGACTACCTACTGCATGATGACGTGGTGCCTAATTACCCGAGTTGACCCCGGCGTGACCCAGCCCACTTTTGCTACTGCGCTGTTTCAGTTGGGCTTTGCCAAACCGTACTTGAAAACTTTGGTTTCAAACGTAACTCGCGTGGGTAAAATTGTAACTAAAATGACTGGCGTCTGTTTACAAACAAAAATCTAACCTACAAAGCTGTTCCATTCATAGTGCTTACATTGATCTGTCGTTCCATTTTATTGTTAGCAACGTTACTGGTGACCATCCGGTGATATTGGTGTTGTGTTGTCCGCCATTCTGCAATTATTAGTTCCAAGAAAAGCGAAAGGATTATGCGTATTTCCCTGCACTGAAAGACAAAAGATCAAAGGTGCCGACACTAATTGTAACTGCAACTACTGGATAACGTATGTATGTATATACTGTGACGAAACCATTGTGGGTCTAAGACCAACGAAACTGCGGATAATCTTAGAAAAAAAGGTGAGTAGTCCATTCATTGGACTTGAGCCATTCTGCAGTCTTACCAATAGGCAAATAAAAGTCTTGCATTAGTATAACATTCCAAAACTAAAACAATTTCGGTTTTATTTATAGGTGGATAGACCACTTTCATCTGGAATAGGGACACTTAAAATCAGTCAGTGTCGATGAGGCATAGGCTATAAGAAGGTTTAAAGATCAAGTGACACAAAAATTTTAAAGATATTTACAATAAATCTTATTGATTTTAGTGAAGAGAGGCTTGATTAGCTCACCAGTACTCCAATCTCATGTAATCACCAATAGGTTTTTTAAAGCTAGGCGATTTCTTTTGAAGCAGAAATCAAGAATTTAGTGTAACGGGACATACCATATTTGAACGAATCGATAACACATTAAATAGAAAGACAATCACAAATCTACATCAAAGCACATACAATAAGGTGCAATCTTTGTTAGGATCCATAAACTAGTACAACCATTTTTTAATGTGTCACATTAGAACAGTTGTACAAAATATTACAAATTGCAACAGATTGGAGTTGGGACACTGCTTGTAATAAAACTTTCCTGAAAAGTAATGAAGAAATGATGTCTGACTAATACTTCGTTCGCTATTCCCTAGAGTTAAAACTAATATTAGTTACACATGCGTCAAGTATTAGGGGACATTAAGGGGTGTCCCATGAAATGCCATGATGGTTTCGAGAAATCTATGTAATTTGCTTTCCAAAATTTGTGTGAAACATAACGAAAATAGTTTCGAGTTGACAGAGCAGTATGTTCTATAAGATATTCAGTTTTCCATTAATGTTTCAATTATAAATCAATACAAACAAGTACACAAAATGCGTATGTGAATATGGTTACTCATACCAGGGGGAAATTAAATAAATCTCGAAGAAGCTGATATCTTTGAGCTAAATTAAATTGCCAAGAAATAGTTGCGGCCATACGTTATAGAACATAAATAGAACTAAAAGGAAGAGATAGATAGATCCATTCCCGCAAAATTAGTTCTAGTTTTGACATCTGCTCGTGTTGTAGGATTCCTTCCTTTAGAATATGCCACGAATGTTCATTAGGCGAGAGGTTTGGTGACTGCGCCCGCCAATTTTACAACCGTATTTGATTGTCTGCGAACCATTTAACAATTTGGCGAGCTGTGTGCAAGACGCGTTCTTTTATTGAAATTAATATCTTGTCAATGGTATCATAAAATATTATCACTGACGGTACTCCACCATACTTTACGGTAGGTATAATAAATTACGGCAAATATGCCCTCCCTTTTCTACTACACGTATCCCCGCCGCTCCCTATCTAATTTAGCGCTTACAGTACTGGTTCTCGATATAAGTCAACGTAATCATGCGCTGAGGAAGAATAGAGATTCGAGCGTGAAGTTTCTATCCGATCTAGTCGTCTTCATATGCCTGGGGCTTGAACCTAGTTTGTGTTACAGTCTGTTTCAAAAGTAATGTCACTCTTTACGCGAACCTTAATTTTGAATCAGACTGTACGTTAGGAGGATTAGTTTAGCGAGTCACGAATAGATTGTTGTTCGTTTGCAACGATTGTATTGTGCGAGCATAGTACCATGAAGCTAGGTGAGCCCAAAGCAGAATGTCATAGTTGGCTTTATGGAAATTAATAACTTCGCTTAACTTGGGAAGAGAATATTCAATATAAACAACAACGTTAACATACGCTCGGGAATCACCGCAACTGCACTCCACACTATTGTTTTATCTGAAAACATTGCCAAGGATTACCTCTGAGGATTACCATTACCACTGTTTCTGCATAGGCGACTAACTCGTTATTACCGGGGATTGACTTACATATATAAAACATGTTATATACATTAGAAAGTTATATTTAAGCTCATTTCTTATAAACGCAATATCACCTTCCTGTTCCGTCTTCTTGTTTAGAAGATTAATTTAAATTTTAAACGCTAATGAAACTAAATCACCGCGTCATTCCAGCTAAGGAGTGACCGCGTTTCGCCCTCGTCTAAGAAAAGTCATTCTCAATTAATAGAATGATTTGTTTACGCTAAAAAATAGGGTAAAGGGAGCTGCAGCAGCCGGAGTAAAAAACAAATAGATAATAATATGTGTTTGTCTTACTTCAAAATCCGATGGAGTTGCTGGGTTTGAAGGGTTCCGGTAGTACGTTCCGTTCCCGCTGCGCTTTTCGGCTGGCGCTAGCGTCGCATTCGATTTTCCGTTTTCTATCGCCAGTCGGTTGTATACAACGAAACCGGTACCTCCTCTTACTGCATTACGTACATGTAATTAAAGCGCGTTTCCCTAACCCTTTACTGTACATTCTAGTGTTGTTGAAGTTTTAAGGGGTATAATTTTGGTCTAACCTATACACGAGTAAGTCACGGTATGATTTAAATAGATTTAAAAATAAATGACGAATAATAATACTAAAAACAATTAAGTTTTCAAAACAAAGGCTAAAATAAGAAGACAAAGCAGTATCACGATATATTTTCGGACGGGGAAAATTTCAAAATTTTGATGAATTATTGTGAATTTTACGTTGTTTTTCGTCAATAATATGAACGGTAGGCAAAATGGAGAGAAAATTAATTGGAAAATCGTAAAGAGATGTGCGTGTCGATGGATATTCTATATAGACTAAACAAAAGGATCGCAACATGTTAAAGAAATTAAGACACATAGACTCTGGTTAAATCTATACAACAGCTGTGTGCGTCAATTTTTTAATAGAAAAATAGAGATTTTTTTGGTTCTTCTCTCGCGAAGAACAGTCGAGTTGATAAATCAAAGCAACGAAGTGATGCGTAAGGTTGATTTCCTGCGGTTACTAAGATGACAAGAGATACTGGTGTTTAGGCAACCAGCAACATGCCCGGTGGACGAAGGGGGCTGGTGGCTCCCCAAAACACCTTCTTGGAGAACATCATCAGGAGATCAAATCAACAACGTAAGTTCTATTTTGACTGCTAACCACCAAAACAGTTCTTGTGTTATCCGAGGCTGTCTTCCTAATGAAAACTAATCGTAGCGTTGAAAGTTTGGTAACAAAGTTGAGTGAGTAAAGTTGTGGCTTTCTCGACAATTTAGTAACAAGAATATTGTGTTATGATAAGATAATAACAGAAGGCGTTCGTTATTCTCTGAGGTTTTTGACCTAATTTTGTTACATTTAGATTACGTAATGTTTTTAGCCATATCAATGTTGGTGGTTGGTTTAAAAATGTTGTCACCACAACGTTATTAATAAAGATTTCTAAGAAAGGAATTCATGCGCAATAAAATAAGGGTGGATAACGTTATTGGTACTACTAATAGTCTCGTTAGTAATAATCGTTTCTAGTAAGTTATAGCATCACTTTAGTATTGGTCGTATTAGGTACATTAACTACCAACATATTCACGTATAAACAAATTAAATAATCCATTAACGAAGATGGTAACATAAACCTAAAATTAGGCACAAATTTCTGATAATGCTGCTTAATCATTAATGTAAGTGCTTGCATGCTCTGATCTTCAATATATAGCTGCTCTACATTGGTATGTCAAGGAGTAAAACATTCAGTGTGACCTATCCATCATTTGGCCTATATTCGCTCTTGAAAGATTTAAATTTTGCTTAAGTGGCAAAGATTTATTTTGGAAGGAGCTTGCAGCATTATAGACTTGATAAGGCGTTAATTGCATTTTATGCAACTTTTGGTGGGATGGCTCAACAAGAGAGCTTGTTCACCCATCTAAGGCCGGTTTTAAAAATTGTTCGATAACTTTGAACCAACTAGGAGTTATAGAGGGTTAAAAGATTTTAAATTGCTATGAATTAAACTTTTATCGGAAAGAAGATTTTTGTTTGCTAGAACTACATAAACCTGGAAACTAAAATAGCTGCTAGTGAAGCTTCGGACTTTTTCGGTAATATATTGTTGGTTAAATAAGAAAATTTTGAAGAAACGTTGTGGTAAAAGTTAGATCATAGTTAGTAGAAATTAGATTATTTTTATCTATTGAATCTGTTTGAGAAAATCAGCCAAAAGAGAAAGAATTAAAACCTCAATTGATCACCTTGATCGGCCGTCTAATAGCCAAACCATGGTAAGCAGAGTTGAGACAATTTGGACATGTTTGCAATATTAATAAACCTGGTAGAAACTAAGTAACTGAAGATGATGAGGTTAACTTTTTGTTGACAGTTGACAGAAAGTCCTAATAGCACAATAGCACCTATTTTTTTAATGAATTTGGAGGTACGCGTTCTTTGTGCAAGGCTATAATGTTCGAGGCATACAAAGTGTATCAGAATTCATTACACCATAACCTTAAAATTATATTTCAATACTTACACCATAGGAAAAGTACTACAAGAATATCCAACACCTTGATTCACAATGATATAGTTTTGGCTAATCTATCCAATTATCCAGTAGCGTTCACTGTTTTGCAAACCGTTTTCATCTATTTACAGTGCTAGCTCATCAGCATTTCCTTTATATTTTTGCTAAATTGATTGTGTTTTCTTTTCCTTACCTTATGTTACTGAAAATGGGTTGGCCCAATTAATATCTAGATTCTCAACGTGATAAATATGGTGATAATTAATGTTTTAGATTAAAACGACTGTATTTCCTTCATTATGGCGATGTGGTAGAGTAGTTCTTGAATTCAGAGAAGATTCCAAAAATTGTATTTAAAATTATCGAAATTATCTCTATTCAATAGTTTCAAATTTTTCACGAATTATGCCAAAATCTAATATTCATTATTCATATAGTAGTTTATCACCGTGTCCACAAAAAATGCGGTTAAACAGCAGGTAGAGCGTTTCTTTGTTCAATTCGGAATCGATAATCTTACTTTAGCTAAACGAGATCATCAAATCTCAAAATGTATGTCTAAAATTTATAGGGATTCGTAAAATTTACCAATGAAAAACCATTATGATGAAATTTGAAAGCGTAATTATGCAAAATTGTTGTAACAGAGCTTTGTGTGCGCTTTAATTGCTTTCATAAACAAAAGAGAAACCACTGCTTAACGAATTTTACTTAAAACGAGCCACTAACAATACAATACTTTTACAATATACAATACGTCAACCAGGTATGTTATATGATGAAGTTAGTTATAATCCGTGCGTTTTCTCCCGACACTGACGTTTTAGTTGTAGATAAAGATGGGTGCATGGTTGAAGAAGGACGGAAATATAAATTATCTGTTATGAAAATGTTGATCGCGACAACATTTATGACTACATTTATTTGCGTTGATTGGTTAGTTAGGTTATGGGTTATGTTTTTAAGAAAGTGTCCGTACAAACAACTTATAAATGTATCTCGGATTAATATTTTTAGGACTGTCTATATAATTTTCGTGCGCCATGACAGTGTCATGAGAAAACGCGTGAACTATGCATACATATGACAGGATTCTCAGCACAAATGAAATTCAAATTATAAAAACTAACTTCTACAACAGAAATGCATCGACGTAGCTAATCGATTATACCAATATTTTCCATTTTTAACAGTTCTTCAACGGAATTTTTCTAAAGTAAGTATATACATGCGACAACGTGGTACAAAGCGTGGACAGGCATCTACTAATATATTCCGAAGACTGGATCAGCGACTTGCGAAACTGGCAGATTGCGTGCTGCATCAATCATAATGTGCACTGAAGAATGTTTTTTAATAGTATTTTAGAGAGAATCCAATCTGAGATAAACTTTTTATTGCGTCTTCTTCCGAGCGATGAATGTTTGTTTGCGAGAGATGGAGTTTCCAATAGCCATAACATAATTTTTGGGCGGACGGGAATCCTAAGGCAGTTACGACAATTAGACGTCAGAGAAGGTTCTGAGAATGTCTGGCATAACTCAAAACAAATCGAGATAGAAATCGCAGAAGTACTAGCATCTATAAAAAAGTTAAAGAAAGAAAAACAAAGTAACAATCAAACAATTGAAGCTACGAATACTGTACTAAAAAAAGCAGTGCAATTATTACAAGAACTTGAGCTTTTCAGTTATTCGGAGAAATCACCAACAAAAGCACTCGCGAAAGGAACAACTGAAAACCTGGTATCAACAACTAAAAAACACGATTCAACATCTGAAAAACAGGAATCAACTAATGAATCCGGTACAAAACATCAAATTCCCTCGAAAGTAAACAAATTGATACAACCTGGCTTCGTTGCAAAATTGTTTAAAGGGAGCATATCATTTCGGTGGAGGTGAAGTTGGAAACGGAGGTGATAATTCTGGAAAGATGGGTGATAACCACAAAAGAGATGGTGAGACAATCGTACGTAAAATTCGATTGAAGAAAATTATAGCTTTCGTGCTAGCTGGCCAAGAAACACTTGAGGACTTGCAGAAACACTGCGACAAGGATGACCAATCAGTATTAACCAAATTGGTTATTCTGCGAAAACACATGATAAGTTGGCGAAAAATATTAGCGAAGCAAATAGAACTCAAACAAATGCTGAAAAGTTTGCATTCAAAACTGTGGAGAATAAAACTACTAACTTTGGAGGGACAAAACAAAAATTATCTTTTATACCAACACGAGATTCTTACGAATCAAAGAATGACACAAATTCAAGTTCCCGAATTAATAAACAAAACGATGGAACTAAATTGGTAGATGTGAATACTGTTCCAAATTATAAGCGAACCATCGATCATTTAGATACAAATCAAAATAAAAGAAGTGATTTCTTAACAATAAATACTAAAGAATCTACCGATACTGTCGATGCAATACCGACTTTTTTTAAAGGAATTAATCCATTAGGAAATAGGGCAAGCCCAAAACCAGCGCAATACCATATGATACCAAATTTTCTACCAAACAGAAATTATTTAATACAGTCAAACCAACAAATATGGAACAAATAAGGAATGAAGCTGAATCAACAAAAAATATTGAACAAAACCAACCTCTAAATACCGCAGCTAAAATAAACCAACCAACTGAACAATTTAAAAATGCAAGAACACAGAAGTCATCATTTTCCCCGATTGAAACATCTATAAGACATGATGAATTTACGAAAGCAGCAAAAAATAAGATTAAATCAGAATTTGACGAATGGCAATCGTTAGTTAATCCAACAACATGCACGATAAAGCCAAGATTTAAAACCGAAAAAATAAAAAGAAGAAAAAGAAGAAAATGAAAATCAGCCACCACAGAAATATACTGACTATAAAGTTTTAAATGTAATGAACGCTACAGAGAAAGAGGTGTTGGCTACGAAGTCATCTCAAACAAGTCTAGCTTAGGATTTTACATCTTGGAGGTATTGCATCAATATTTCTTCATAATCGGCTAAATGAAATTGAGTACGTAAATGTATTAAAACAACTACTGGATAATGTTTCATTCAACCTAAAGGACAACATCTTCTACATGCATGACGGTGCACCTGCTGATAATGCCTGAATTTTCAGCGAATCATTGAAGGCAAACTTTTCAAATCGGTGGATAGGGCGTAATGGACCAATAGCCCGACTAGCGATATTAATCCTCTGGACTCCTCTGGACCGAAAAAAAAATGTGATTAATGGAATTATCGCTGCTATTCGACTAATTACACCCGATATGTTAGAGCGAGTTTTAAACTTACTTCCTCAAAGATTAGGACTGTGTTTGGAAACAGATGGCTACCAATTTCAGCAACTCCTAATTTGAATAAACCCATAAGTTCACACAAAACTTTTACTAAGCTGCCAAATTTATACTCTATTTGAGCTGACCTTGTGGCGGAAGGAAAGACCGTAAAACTCTTTTTCATTAAGATTATTGACTCGAAATTGTCTTATTTCAGTAACAAGTCTTTTGTCTTTAGTTGATTTTTGATATTTGTATAAATATATTTGTACAGTTTACTTTATTTTATAACATATACATATTTGTCCTGTAATTGGAATTTTCTGTTGGGCAAATAAATACCTATTATTATTATTATTATTATTATTAACAAGCGTAACTAATGTATTTTATAATGGTTTTACTTCTTCCATTTTTATTCCAACTTCTGGTGTAGACCAAGGTTCCAATCTTGCGCCACTACTTTTTGTATAGTATATTAATGACCTTCTACATTCATTATCCGACTTTGTTTTGGCTTATGCAGATGGTTTAAAAATTTACACTGGTATTCATTAGCATCCAATATTATCAGTAGTTGTTGTTCTAAATTTAGCTTAAATTTAAATATATGTGAATAGGTAATGCTATTATATTACACACAGTTCCACTACATTCTAAACTTGTCTTTATCTGCTTCCCTTACCCTACGTTTGGTCTGCGCTCCTGTAAATATTTCAAGGATGTTTGTATTTTTAAGAATCTTAAATAGGAATATGTGTCTCAAGTATGGTCGCCGCATTATGTTTATCTTCAGCTTCCGGTGGAGAAGATTTAGCGTCGTTTTTTGAAATTTCTATCCTTTAGAAATATTGGCGTTCATTCTCCCCGCAGAGCTGATTACACGACGCCGTTAACCGCGTATGACATGGATGCTCTAAGTTATCGTCGAGAAAGACATGGGGATCGTTTTATATGGAAATTAGTGAATAATGCCGCTGATTGCCTTCTCTATCTTCCTTACATTTCTTAGTTCCAAGATATGTGCACTTTACTCATGCACTTTTTGTTTCAGTTTTCTTTAATGTAGGTACGCCTTTATTATTACTACTACTATTATTATTATTATTATTA
>ML218880.1:2210-12418 GCA_004785975.1 Popillia japonica
TTGTTGCGCTATCTACTGCATTCTTAACGTGAATGAAGTATAGTTTGCGGTATACTGCAGATATATTTATCTCCACTCTTCTACGGGCCCGTTCTCCAAGTTTCTTTTGCTTCTAATTTGATGTTGCCTGATCTGTTGTTCGAGGTGATGCCATAGGTTGTCTATGGAGTTCATGTCGAGAAACTGAGGAGGTGTTTTAAGAAGATAGTACGGCAAATTCAGCTAGAAGTGGAAGACCAAAGAAACTTACCGGGCGCGAGCGTTAAGCGATCATACGACAAGTACGAAAAAATCCTGAAATTAGTGCAATAAAATTGACCTCATTTATTCAAGTGACATTTAGCAAACATGTATGCACAGATACAGTTCGAAAAGTGTTACTTGGGAAAGGTTTCAACGCAAGAGTGGCTAGGCAGAATTCACTGCTTAACAATGTGAAGAGACTAAAGTGTCTCGTGTTTGCCAAACAACATACGTTAATGCCTCTCCAGACTTTTAGAAGACAGTAATTTTTACGAACTGAAGTAAATATTGGGTACAAATTGGGTACGAAATTCGGTTATTCTTCCAAGTGGATATAGTGAATAGTTTTGTTTACTTGAAAATATTAAAAACAAATCTTAAACAAAGTGCACAGAAATTGCGAATTGCTGATGACTTTTCCTTGTACCAAGATAACCTACCGCACCTACCTCAAACACTCTGCACGAGTTGTATAAGAATGGTTATTCTATAATACTCCAAAATTTCTTGAAACACCTCCCCAGTCTCTCGACATGAACACTATAGAAAATCTATGGCATCATCTAGTACAACATATCAGGCAACATCACATTAGAAGCAAAAGAGACGTGGAGAACAGGGTCACAGAAGAGTGGTGCAAAATAGATCCGCTGTACCTATAATACCGCCAAATTAGTTGAGTCCGTGCCAACATGATTGAGGACCGGTAGCGATGCCAAAGGTGGTGTTACAAAATATTTAAATTTTGCCATCACTTTGTATTTTGTATTTAAAATAGCTGTATAAATACTTTTGCGTTGCGTTTATAGTGCATGTTTATCCAATAAATAACATAACAATCACACTATGTACATTTTATTTCTTTGTATGGCAGGTGAACATTTGAAATAGATGTACTTCTACGTGACATCTGTTATTAAATATTTCTATTAGCAGTAAACATAGTTTTATAAACACTTATTCCTTATTTGCATAGCTGTATGAATACTTTTGCTGCTCCCTGTAGATAGTAAACTGAGAAACGTTAAATAGATACTATTTAACAAATTAATTATACTTTAGCCAGTTAATAGTTATTATTATTAGATAAAAAAGGAATTTAACCAACAAATTCAACAAGTACGTGTTTTCACAAACTTTGAATCGGAGTTAATTCAGCACACGGCATTTTCGTATTTATAAAGGTTCTTTTTATGCTGCGGTAGATCAAACGCATACATATGAGAGTCATAAATCGAAAGAAAGAAATATTTTGATGGGCGTGACAAACAACAGCTGGCTTTTTTGTAAAACCAATAAGGTGTGTAGACCGTTATATTGCGCGTGGGTAAATGGAAATAAAGGTCCAAAATAAGGACGAAAAATATTACATTGAATGAACCATCAAGTTATCAATGCTTGAGCGTCATAAAATCCCTTCCATTAGGTGGATTAGTATTTTTTTCCTTATTTAAAATCCGTTGTGGGTCCTGGCTACCTTTATCATTTTCTTCCACTTTTCTCTATCTCTGCACTTCGATTTCCAATCCGTCACTCCTATCGTCCTTGCATCCTCCTCCAAAGCGTCTCCCCATCTTTTCCTCGTCCTTCCTCTGCCTCTTCCTCTTTTCGATTTATTACCATTGTTTCTAGCGCGTAAGTAATGACCGGTCTGATTAGGGTTTTATTTTTTTGTTTTCGTTTTTTTTTTACCTGGCACTTGGTGCTTGTAATTGCTGTACTCCATATTTTAGCAGCTCTGCTTCTATTTCGTCCTCTCCTGGGGTTTTACCATTTTTCAATTTTTTTATTTCTTCTAGTATTTCCTCATCACTGGGACTCTCCTCTTCTTAGTTATCGTTTTGTAATAGCTGCTCAACTGGATGTTGTAATTCCTTATTTTCTTGTGTATACAATATTTCTTGTAGTGCTCTGTAGCAGTGGCGGCTTGTCCATAGGGTCATTTGGTCAATGACCTCCCAATAATTTTGACAATATATAAAGAAATATTAATTATTACGTGTTTTATTAAAATAGGTAATTTCCTCGCAAAAGTCGCAAATATACTTAACTTAAAAACTTAAAATTTATCGGCCGTTCCTCGTATTCCAACCTCCTGAACATTGGGCTGGCGGTGCGAATTGACCTCGTCGTATTAAAGCTACGCGGAAATATCCGAAGAACTCCCAGCGCCCGAACCGACCCGAACGTACGAAGTATATAATCTAGTTTGGGTCATAAGCCCACTATTTGAAATCGAATTTAGGTTAATTTCCGATGAAATGTTAGATGGCAGCACAAGTGCGTAGTTGGAAAAGTAGTTTTCGGATTTACCTGTAGTTCCTGTGTTTATAATTTATAACAGTAAACATGCGTTTTAACCTAGTTTTAACAACCTTCTTTTAGCAAAGTTTGTCGAAAGTGCGAGTGTGTTTATAGCGATTTGTTTGTGATCTTTATTGAATCTACCAGATTTTCATTAGATTTTTTTTTTCGTTTGTTTGGTAATTATTGTCAACCTTTATGCATACTTTCGCGCATAAAGACATTTAACGTCGATTATTTAGTTTAAAAACAAATATATGCGATTTTAACGAATGTGTTATTCAACACTTTTCCACTGCTAAAGAACGAAGAATGGACCTCCAGTTTAAGACTATTTAAAGCGGAATTTAAAGGTAAAATATTTATATTTTTTAAGTATGCCTATTTTTTAAATTTATTTTTGACCTCCCAGTATAATTGACCACGAGCCGCCACTGCTCTGTAGTGTTCCATCCAAACCTCTTCTATTTTATTAGCGTCATTTTTAATTTTTCCATTTTTATCTATTATTCCTTTCGTTTTAGTTATTCCTGTATTCTATTGTAGTTGTATATTTCTGTAGAATTCCTTTATTTTATAACTGTGACTTTGTTGTTCTATAACTTCTATAGTCTATTTTTAAAGTCTTGAGACGAATTTCTGAACAGACCACTTTGACAGTGAATTCTCATTGGTTGAAAGCAAGGCCAAATCACATTGTATCGATCTTGCTTAGATTCTGTCACTTGACATTGTTTACGGTTAAGTCTTGTTGTTGTTTCTATTATTTTTCTGTTATTCCATTATATACTCTACCAGTTCTTTTCAGAGCTTTACAGTAATAGTTACCAAATATACTCGTAAGTAATATATTAGCAATATATCGAAATACATACAATTAAAAGAGTTTTATAGTTGGTCTCCAATATGGATGCACAACCAAGTACAAGTGCCGCTGGTCGTGTACATGTTTGTTCTCCTCCGAAAAAGCGTGAAAAGACGAGTCATTTGCGTAGTACTGAAAAGCAGACCCTTATCAATGCTTACAAGAAAATTATAGCCGATACACCCAATATCAAGAAACTGGACATGATAAAACAAATTTCTGTTATAGTAGGCAAGTAACTTCAATTTATTATATATAATCTATTTCTTACAGAGTATATTTACAGGAATTTCAAGAGCAACGGTATATCGTGTAATTAAAGAGTATAAAGCCTCTGGAAAATGTGCGGATCCTAAAAAGATTACTGGTAGGCCTTCCTTACTGAAATCCTTTGATGAGACTGTGAAAAGTGCTATACGGCAAATAGTTCACAATATGTTTCGACAAAAGGAACCTCCGACATTAGATAAGGTGCTGGTGCAAATAAAAAAGTAATGAAGATTTGCCAATCATGAGTCGATCAACATTGTATTTGCTAATGAAGCAGATGAACTTCAAGTAAGGATTATTTATTATATAGAAATACATGTATATAATTGTGCTATGACCTGTAGATACTTAAAAAGGAGCAGAAACAGTATCTTGACTGAAAGAGATGACATTGTAAGATGGAGGCAACAATATCTCAGAGATATGTTACAATATAGAGCCCAGGGCAGACTAATTTTCTATTTGGATGAAACTTGGGTGAATGAGGGTCATACAGTACAGAAAGTGTGGACTGACACAAGTATTCACAGTCGTCGACAAGCCTTTAACGAAGGGCTTACAACGGGATTAAAAAATCCAGCTGGAAAAGGTCGTCGTCTTATTTTGTTACACATTGGAAGTTGTGATGGCTTTGTAAAAGATGGCTTATTACTGTTTGAAGGAAAGAAAACTACTGATTACCATGATGAAATGAATGCTACTGTTTTTGAAGAATGGTTCTCTCGAATATTAAATTATTTACCTGACAATGCTGTTATAGTTATAGATAATACATCATATCATAGTCGAAAGATTGAAAAGCCACCATCATCGTCATGGAGAAAGGTGGATATTCAAAATTGGCTAACAAGCAAGGAAATACAGTACGATGAGGATATGGTCAGAGCTGAACTGTTACGATTGGTTAACATTCATAAGAGCAATTATAATTTCTATGTAATTGATGAACTGGCAAAATCACAAAATAAAACTGTATTACGATTGCCTCCGTACCACTGCGAACTGAATCCCATCGAGCTTGTTTGGGCCCAAATAAAAAATGAAGTAGCTGCCAAAAACAAAACTTTTAAATTATCCGAAGTGAGACAATTATTACTTGAGGCCTTGGGAAATGTAACTGCTACTACTTGGCAAAAGTGCATAAATCATGTTATAAAAGAAGAATCTCGTATGAAAGATCTCGATACAATCATTGATGATGTAATAGAACCATTCATCATTAGAGTTGGAGAGGATAGTGACAGTGAAGAAGGCAGTGATTGTAGTTCGATAGCATCATAATGAATTAGAGATATTTGAATTTATTTCTAATATATGTATATGAGCAGCTTATAAGTGTATGATAAATATTTTTATTACATTTGCATTTCTGTAAATAAATATTTGAATGCAATTTTTGCAGAACCTGTAAATTTACAATATATGTATTATGATTGTATATTTTGTAATCAATAAATGTCGTGTATCTTATCTATCCTCCGTTTACACTTTCTAATATTTATTTAAATTCTTTTCTCTTTATAATTCTGACAATGAATATAAATTTAATATGAGAAAAGAAACTTCAGTCTAAGCAGAAGTGTATACTTAATATACATATATCTATGTATGTATCATAAATGCAAACGTTATTTAAATTTTGCCGCGTGAAATTTGTTTTCAAGATTTTCCTGCATGTGATTTGGGCTTGGGGTATGTTCAGAAATTCGTCTCAAAACTTTAAAAATAGACTATAGCTTTGTATTTATCCAATCGTTCTTCTTCTTCTTCTTCTTATATATAATATTTGCGATGTTCCGCTTTATCTCATATTCCTTTCTTTTTTGTTGTTGCCTTGTATTGGTCCATTCAACTGTTGCTAAATTTTTCTGTAATCTTGCTTCTTCGCATTCCTGATCGAACCTTACTCCTACATCCTTTCGTTGTTCTGTCTAAAATTGCTCCAGCCGTTTCTGTAAGATTCGTCTTTATTTCTTGCCACACCTCGTCTACTTCCTCAGAGATCATTACTTGATCCCGAATAACTTTTGAGCTTTCGTCTTCCCATCTTCTCCTAATTTCTTGATTTTCCAGCAGTCCACTTGCCATCTTTTCCTGTTTTCCTTTTTCCTATGTTGGTTCTTCATTTCTAAGCGTCTTGGTGGTCTGTTTCAGCCTGTGCTCCTCTATATGTTCTAGTGTCTATTGTCCTTGTGCTTATTTCCATCGTTGCGATTATATGATCGATTTGATTTTCAATTGCTCCTGCCGGGCGTCTCCACGTAACCTTGTGTTTTATTGGATGTTCAAACTTTGTTGATAAGAAGATCATATTGAGTGATCCTGCTAGTTGACTTAATCTGTACCCATTGTCATTCGATTCGTTATGTATTGTTTCTTTTCCATTTCCTATTATTTCCTTTAAATATGGTTCCTTTCCTATTTGAGCATTTGCATCGCCCAGTATTACAATTCCATCTTTCTTCGTCAGTCCTTCACATACTTTGCTTAAATTTTCATAATTTTTTTTTTCAGTTTGTTCTGCAACGTCTGTAGGTGCATATACATATGTTGAGAAAGTGACGTAATAATCTTTTATTTTTAATCTCAATGTAGCAATCCTTCCATTCACCGGTATGAACTGTAATTACATTATCCATAACGTTCTTTCTTACATAGAAACCTACTCCGCTATTTCCTCTTTTTTCTTCTCCACTATACACAAACACGTATGTATCTTTCACTATTTCTCCAGACCCTTTCCATCTTGTTTCTTGCACAGCCGCGATGTTTACGTCATATTTGTCTAGTTCTTTTGCTATTTCCGTCATTTTGCCTATTCTTAACATGGTTTTCACGTTCCATATTTCCTATTTTTTGTTCTAGTTTATGTATTCCAGTTCTCGCGTCTTTCTTCATTGTCGCTGTCTGTATTGTATTCTATTGTTCCTTAGCTTCAGTCAGTTTTTTCTTTGCTTTTGCTTCCGGGTTATCTGGATCCGGAGATCTTGGCTAAAAGTTCTCGATAGCGGTTTTGTTTGCTGGAAGTGTTTTGCTGGAGCCTTAGGTCTTGGATTCTTCACCTCTTCCTGGGTGTGCAAACTCCCAATTACTTCTTGTTTGTTGTATTTAATGTATTTTTTTGGTTTTTCCAATTTCTCTTTTTGCTTGTCCCATCTCCAAATTTCGCCTACCAGTATGACCTTGCTATAATTCTGATTGCCTTTTCCTTTTCTTTTTCTTTGTTTGTTAGATCATCGTTGATAAGAATTCGATTTGGCGCTAATGCTTTTAACAAATGTTGAGAGATTGTTATTCCACAGCTGCAAAACGAACAAATTGGAATTGAAAACTTCCTCATTTTAATGGAGGGTGGACCTCCTCCACGCATTTTCCAATCAGTCAAAGAACTGTTAACCAACGTTTTTCGCGATTGTGTGTTAAGCAGACAATTTAGTGTTTAGAAGACGACCAAGAACGCTAGAAGAATTAAAAGATAATACATATTTCGAAGGAAATTGGTGCAATTCAACCAGAAACATTACAGAATGCTGAAAAATTATAATAACCTGACAAGAGAGTTTGTGTACTTATATCTGAGTACAATTCTATTTTAGATAAGAAAACTGCCTCAGTTATTGAACTTATTACTTAATTATACACCAACATAAATACGAACATATACGAAAACACGAGAAAATATTTAAGTGTTTCTTTCATTCTCATCTCATTAGGAACAATTTCGGAAATTTATGTTGTGTGTCTAATTCGGTATTATGTACGAAATGCTGTAAAACACGACGTTCGTATTTAATTTGTTGACTACAGGTGCGTACTAAATGTATAATAATAGATGGATTCCAGCGTCGGTGATAAGCCACTTAAGCTCAGTTTTAAAATGTATATGAGCAATATAACAATTAAATAGATGCGATAGCAGTATCTCGGGACGGTTAAGAAAGTTTATTTTGACTCTAAATTGTTTATTTTATTTCCCGTTTAATTACAATAATTAGATTTAATGAGGATAGAAATCCAGAAATGTGGCTCCTACTGACGTATAGGCATCTATAAATAATGAACCTGCGTTAATTTAGTTTTTATTATTTCTTTTTTTTAAGACAATATCATTAACCTAGAAACAGTTACGTTACGTTATATGTACTTACTACTACAGAATAAGGAGTCAAATAATCCTTTTCCGGATGTGATGTTGATGAATAGATTTAATTAAAGAATTTAGAATTGCTAATGGAATTAATTCGAAAATGTGTAGGTATTCGAAAGCTAGAATTAAAAAAAAAATAATTCAAACATATTCATTTCAAAAGTGACGAATCCAATCCGATGGATAGATCAAAATTAGAAGAAAAAAAATCGTTTGAAAACAGTAATACTCCGCAACGACAAAAGTTCACGTCCCAAACTCGAAAGTGACGTCTCTCTTCGACAAGTCTATTTTGATACTGTGTGACGAAAAGGACGACACATTTTACGATCTCACCTAATAATTGTCAGAAAATCATTAATAAATAAAAGAGGACCGTTTCTCACAGTGGTCGTTCGTCTCCTTTTATGCTTCGGTTGGTTATACATACAATGATTTTTTTTTTAGTATGACTACGTATATTGCGTCTCGGAGATTTTACCTCAACGAAAATTACACACGATAAACCAACAAACCGGGAATATAAAATTGTTTATGGTCGGACATTAAATGGTGAAATAAATCACCTGCGCACTGCTATAGAAAACCAAATAGACGGATGTAGTATATGTTTTATCTATTATTTATTTTTATGTTTATTTCGAGGAAAACGTATAAATAATGATCGCATTAAAAGCGACCCCTAATTTATTGTTAAATATCATGTTTGCATTCTTGTGCATGTTGACAAATTCTGTGAACACAGTGTGATCTTTAAAAAAATTCGTGAGGAAATAGTTCAATTCATTTCTAATGAGCAAGGAGACTCCTATTACTAACCTTGAAAGTCTATTCTCAAAAGATTCATAACGGGCCTTCATTAATTGTTGTAACAAGACACATATGCAACCAGCATGACAAATTGGTACAACTGCAAACAATATCCCTAATTGAAAATAGTTTGACAGAAATTATTTTGAAATTCACTTTAATTGAAACGTAAGTCATTTCTGGGAAGAATAAAAATAAATCTTAGTTGTATGTTTATTTAAATAAAACGGTAGTATTTATTAGCACTTTAATAGCATAAATTTTATTCACAATTTATAATGAAAACATTGTCAATTTTGCCTCTGGAGTAGCTAACGCACTAAAACCTTTTTCACAATAAAGACAGTTAAAACATGCATTTTTGTTGACCCTTTTATAATAAATGTTGGAAGTGATGACCATTTTGCTGCAAACAAATATTCACTCTACGTTTTAAATTAAATTAATTAAATACCTGTTTGTTCAGACAGTTTTTCAACTGATTTATTAGGGCTATGTTCTATTCAATGTCGAATGTCCTCTACAGTCTACATCATCAGTTAATTTGGTGGGCCTGCCAGTCGATTTTCCTCTACAAATACAATGTTTAGCCTCAAAGCAATATGTTATAATATGTCTGCGATGTCGAAAAGAGTCATAATCAAAGTTAAAGTCTGGGATGCCTTGCGTAAATTGATCTACACCACTCGGAAATGAATATCTCCAATTGCCTTCGGCATCTTGTGTTGCACTTCTATAATGGGCTATTAAAACGAATGCACCATGTTCAGCAGTAAATGCCATTTTGGAGGTTATAACCTACAATTATATCATTTTATTTATACATATATTTAATGCTAGTAATAGATAACTAACCTTCACAAAAGCGAAAATATATTCCATAGCTCTTAAAAGAACTGACCAACAGACTTTTCAAACGGGAAATAAATACAAAAATAATATAAACCAAATCTAACTAACCCAATACACAAAACTGTCATAACAAAATTTGGCTACTTAGTTACTTATTATGCAGGATTGCCAATCCAAATGTATGCAACCAATATTGCAACAGGTGACGTGTGTTACGGCCTTTTTTGAAGGCATAGTATGTTTCAGAATAAAGTTCGTTTGAATACTTGCATTTAAATACATGATATTAAAGTATGTAGCGAATTTGGATAATTCAATTTGCGTAAGAGCCAGTTAATTTTCACGACCAATAGAATTGAGTCATCATTTGACGTTTCCAAAAGATGAATCTTCAGAATCATTATGCATAAATTTCAACACAGTAAACAGAGACAGTTAAAATTTATGCTAAACCATGGTACGATTCTATGGGAAGAACGCCTATATATGTATGTACTTGAGGACCAAGAAATTAGACAAACTTGCTTTTTTAATTGCTTCCTTAACGGCCTTGGCTATTAAAGGAGGAAGGTAGAACACAAAAACTATAATAAAATTATTTATATTTAACGAATTTCCTAAGGAAGTAGTTCAATTAATTTCTAATGAGCAATGAGACTGCTATTCCTAATCTTGAAATTCTATTCTGAAAAGATTCATACCTTTCAGAATAAAGTT